>JAQFYM010004035.1:0-16703 GCA_034694785.1 Agrenia bidenticulata | reverse complement strand
AAATCATGATAAGTGCATCCATTCTAGAAGCTTTAGACAAGCACGCCTTGCTATTTCAAGGGTTCGAAACGATCCCCATACAATGGAATCCCAAGGACCAAAAGCTGGTGTACATTTCCCAAAAGCGGCCCCTTCTTTTGTGGTACTCGAACATGACGATCGTTGTCTTTGGAACTGGCTGCTACATCTTCTTGATGGCTCAACAATTATTCTCAAAGCACATCCTTATCCCACCATCTCTTATGGTCTTTGACTCTTTTATGCTCGTTCTGGGGTCTCTCACGTTTTTTCTAGCCTTTAACATATCTCAAAATGGAGAGGATTACGTCTCCGCTTGGAACAGCCAGATGAGGTTAAGCAAGTCCCTGCATATGTCAAAAGGTAATCTCATTGTTATTGTCCAACTCGTTATGCTGAGCTAAGGGACCCTCACACTTACGTCCACAGGCAGGTTGAGATACTCCGCCTCTGATTCCGACTAATCTGTGTGCACTCGATATCACTAAAACGAATATCCATAAAGGCAATGGCCTCAAATTTTTATCCATAAAAAAATCATAATCAGTACAAGCCCAAATTCACTGTATCTCAACCTCCCTATTGTTGTTGGGTGTACATGCGCCACATATTGAGGACTTTTGAGGTCACTGACTACATTGGCGCTTTGGGGTTATTTTAGGTCGGCCTTACTATTATGACCTCTTACTTAATTTAAAAATAACATTTGGATATGTAATTAATTGTAAAATATAATTTCTGAACCGTAGGCCTTCGAAACCCTTGTGCAGTGTCCACTAAAGTCGGGCTGACCCTTTTCATATGTTGTCACATTTTAAAATACGTTGGATTAATTCTGCCAGTGATTGGAGTCTATGTGAAATTGGACCCCTTCTACTTCATCTTCAAAAACCTTTTCGACTCGGAAATCTTTGATCCCTCTGTTGTCTCTGTCTTGTTTCTCGCGACGAGATTTTATTTATCTACTGCGTGCACATTACAAGGGACGAAAATGATTATGAGCGCCATCTGTTACGGTTTGGCATATTTGAATTTGGAACAGAATGCAATATGTTCGGAAACATTGAAAATCAAAAGTGGAAATTTTAATTTAGCAAAAATGCTTCAACTCCAATTACTTTTGCGAATTATGATGGAATGTGGAAGTTCTTATGACTACAACCAACTTTCTATCTTTATGGGCCATGGCTTATTGATTTGTATTATCGGAGCCTTTGGGACTATCAAACTGATAACTGTCGTACACCCGGGTATTTTCCTAGCCTTCCCTGTAATTGCCGGTCTCTCGATGTTAGTAATTGCCATTTTTATTCCTCAAATAGTCCAGGTCAATGAACTATCCTCTAAGCTTCTCCAAGATTTGAAAAGAGCTTCGAATGCATTTCAAAACCGAAAATATAAACTCCGCAAACTGAGGTCCCTTCGGAGTTTGTCTATTTACGCGGGTTACAGTGGATTCCGATTATTCAAATTTAAAAAATCAACACAGTTCAAGTACTATGAGGCTATCACTACCTACACGATCACTGCCCTTCTTTCAGTACCTGTCTAAACCCAGAAATGTCACCCCTTTGACCTCCAAAAGTTCGAGTGCGAATAAAAGGCTTGTATACGTACGTCTCCGATTTCTTGAACAGGAAGAGCTTTTTTTGTAGTTTAAATAAAATTGTTTTTGCTCAAGACGAAATGGTTGGATTTTAATTGTTTTTTTAATAACTCGGACCGGATTGGGTATGAATCTAATTGTCCGCTAAATGGAATAATTAATTGTATAAATTCTTGAAAATTAAGATTCTAAATAAATTCTTTATTTATACCCTGGAGTTTCATTTTTCATTGTTTTACTACCTACCAATAAGACAATATTTAAATTCATACAGAACTTAATGCTACTGTATCAATTATTAATAGGCTTTTGTGTTGCATAATTTCTGTGTGACAATAGGGAGGTACTTTGGGCTTCTGATTGTGACTTTAGCAATGTGTAACTCTGCCCACAGTACTTTACTCAGACTACAAAACTTGCTATTTCCCAACCTCTCTATTATCTAATTCCGTCATCCCCATTGGAGTTATTCTCCGTCATACAAAATACAAGGTAGGTTCGACGCAAATGTTAGTAGTTTCACATTTGAGATGTGTAGAAGGGCAAGTTAAGTTTGAATTTTTGAAATTATTTAAACTTTCATCTGATTTTTTATTATCTTTACAATCGTTTACTCTATTTGATACCTAACAAATAATTTTTCTTTCTTTTAATTATTTATTGTTTTTAAAAATCTGATCTGTGACATTGGAATGCAACGATTATTTCCGCATGTAAATTCTCCTTCAGCACATGTTGGATAAGTTCAATTCATTTCATGGTAACTTGGTGCTGGCTCATTACAATCAGGCTCCTCACAATCACAGACCTTTAAAAAATATTAAAAGATATATCTATTTATTGTTTTTTAGCATTAATATAATATTTTTGGGAATTTTAAATATTTAAATTTTCATGGAAAATACCTGATTCTATCAACATGGAGTCTCTTTCCTCAGTTGTGGCAGAAGGTAGTTAGTTGTTCATGGTCAGTAGATTTCCTTTTCAGTGTGGGTATTTCGATGCAATCAACCGAAGCAGCGTTTGCAATTTTATCGTAAATGCTTTTTCTAATTTTATCATGTGTGAAATCTGGATTTAACTTGTTAGATAATAGCACCAGTTTCCTTAATTTCTTATCCATAATGCGTTCACACGCTTCTAAAACTATATGACCACAGCTAGTGTCATCACGTAGCTTGGGGAGCCATGGTTCGTTCCAAAATTTGATATTCAATTTCCAGTTTTTGTCCGCACTCAAGTAAAGTTTTCCAGTTGCCTCCTCTATTAATCTGTTGAAAAACTAGAAGGAAATTTAACAGTTATTATCTTTTATTTTTGTTTAGTTATTTCAGTTTTTTGTAATAGGTTAAAAAAATTACTTGGATTTTGTGTAAAATCTCATCTGTTATGACCTCCCAACTATTCTTATGTTTTCTTCTACTTTTCGAATTATTTCCTTCATTGTACTCGGAAACGTTTCCTTTGCGATTAAGTGGATCAAAAAATCGGAGTTTCTGTGTCCTTAGGTTACAGTAAATCAATGTGTATTGGTTGATAGTTGTTAGATATAGAGGAATCAAAAGATTTCTCATCCCAACTAAGGAAGAAGTAAAACTCGACATAAAACCATGACGTGGTCCATGGATATACAATTCCTGTTGCACAGACAAACGTATGGCCACAGATCTTTTTAATCTATGATCTTTGTGGGATTCGGTGCACAATATATCCATAACCACGTCCATTACCTATTTAAATTTTTTATGTATCAAATCCTTGAAGGCATGGACAATCATATTCATTTTTAGCATTTAAATACTTACTTGAACATCAGCCAGTTGACCAGGTATAAGGGATATCATGTCTCCAACCATAACTTCCTTTTCTCCTCCAACTTTTCCAAAAACCTCGTTTGGATTTCTCTCACATACCTACATAGTTGATATTAAGTATTAATTAAGTTTATTTTATACAAATCATTGGATTCTAATTTCCTTACATTTTTAAAAACGTGTGTATGGTTATTAATCTCAAGATCTTCAAGTTTATATCGCCTGTTAACATCATACTTAATGCTGTCCCTCCTTTTGTCTTCCGACTCTAACAATCGTTTTTCATAAGCAGTCGCTTTACGAATCTCAGGAACACGATTAGCAACCGCTATTTTAAAACCCGGTCCCGGTATCGGCATTTGTAGGGGCAATCCAAGTGCTCCTCTACTTTTACTAGTAGTGCTAAGCAAAAACTCTGTAAGAAGTTTAAACAAATCACAACTACATTTTGTACTGGTTTAAAGTCCTCCTTTTTGGACTACGATTGATTTATCTCAGAATTTTTGTCTTACCTTTAATGATGTCTGGAAGGATAGGTAGTATAACATTTGGATCCAAAGCTCTAACACTATATTTTTGACTTTTAACCGTACTCCTTGAAAAATCACTAATTAAGCATTGTTCTATGTACTTGTTAGTTGCTGAGGTAAGGATATGATTTATAAACTCCCTAATTTTCGAGTTCCACGCTAGAATTCCCTTATCCAACATGGCATTTCCTGTAGTTCTTCCATTAATTGAGCGCAAAATGTCAGTCAACTCTTTAGGTATACTGAGGTTTAATCCATTTTCCCCTACAATATATTTCAGTGTTTTAGACTGTGTTTTAGTGTTTTAGACCATTAGCTAAATATTATTATATATATACGCAAAGGAGAAATTACCTTCTGTAAATTTCGCATCCCACAAGACGTGTTCATTAATATACTTTAAATATTTGGTGGAATCATCATAGTCACAATCCATTTGTTCAGATTCCGTAAACAAAGATTTCATTAAACTTTGATGAATTGGATCAACCATGTGATTATTTTCATAAAAAGCTCCTTGTTCACATGACGAAGGTTCGTTGTTGGACACTTCCTCGTCAATTTCCATTTCTAATTCCACATTAGATTTTCTGTGTTCATTAGTTGTTGTTGGTGGCTGTAAAACTAACTACCATCACCGCAATGTAATGTAATATTTTTCAGAATTAACCATTGTTTATTGTTTTACTTATCATCCGTACCTTTTGCATTTGTATCATTTTTGCCCTGTCAGAATTTGTACGTAAAGAACATCGGGTTGGAAGTTGGTTCTTTGCAGATCGAATTGCTGGTTTCCTTATAAGTTTTGTTTTCGGTTCTTTAATTTTTCTCGGTCCGCTGGCTAATGGCTTTTTTCGTATAGTATTGTCCAACTGTTTGGGAATAGGCAAATCAGGATTTGGTGCTTCATATGGTGGAGGGTGGAACGGATGGAATCGTTGACGATTACTTGGGGGTTTATCGGTCGCCATAATTTAGGATCTGATCACACGTCTCAACTAAATAAAATACAATAGAAATTAAACTAAAACAGGAGCAGGATATTAAATTCAAAACACGCTATCTAACTACTAATTCGCCAAGGTTTTCTGTGTGTTTTTGACCGTTGAATCTACCGCTCCCTGCGCATGCTTTCTATGATCAACTTTCACCTTAACCTTTTGTGCACTATCTATCTTTTTTATATTAGGATTAATTTAACTAATTAATAAGCCGTATTAGATTTAATCCTTGCGACGTACTATAGCGCTATCACCAACTACACTATCACTGCACTTACTTCAACCCCTGTCTGAACCCGTTAAGCCCTCAAGGCGCACTATAATTCCCTGAAAATGTCAGGCTGTTCCCTTGTTTCATTTATCCTCCATGTAACTATCTGAGGAACAAGAGGATAAAGTCCATAACAAAGTGTCCAGGGACGAAAAGGGTCTATGGGCAATGACACTAAAACTCTCTGTTGCATATTTATCTAAAAGATAATTTGCTTGTAAAGTCTATAAAATATATGATAAGCTTCATGCGGAATTATTTATTGATTTAACACTGTAGGCAAGTGACTAATCTTTGTTATGTATTTATGTTAAGCTTGTGTATTTAATTGAGGGTCACTAACTGCCCTCTCCTCATTTTTTACACCTCGTTCAGTCAGAGTTAAATTGATTGTCTTGATTCGATGACTCGATTGGGATTTGCGCGCATCCACTTCCTCGCGAATTCTCTGCTTTGCGCGAAACTTTGCAGTCCGGATGGCCTTGTGAAGTTTCTCCTCTACGGCGAAGCCCATCAAGTCCTTCCTTGTGATGATCCCTTGAACTTGGTTGAACTCGTCCACAACGACGAGGTGACGAAGGCCGAGGTCACGGAACATGGAATACGCTCTCTGAAGCGAGAACCGCGTGTACACACTTTGTGACGACATGTTTATGTACGGAAGCTAGACGATGGGGTCATTTCATTGTTGTTCATTGTTGAATTTAAAAATATAGATAATTGAACGGGGGTCAAAAGGTCAAGGTATAACGAACCAAGTTGACAAAGATTTCAGAATATCTTAGATCCGTGCTGTAGCTGTGTAAAATTCTGTTGGTCATCGCGCAGTCCTTGAGTTTGTTGGAGCTGTACTGGAGATTTTATTTGTAATTTTCAAAATAATTGAATTCGTTTCCAATCTTTTGAAAATCATGAAAATCATTATGAAAATACCTCCGGGTAGGAAATCCTAATTTTTTCAATGTCCTCCTTGTCCAACTCGTTCACATCAAAAGTCTCGGTCTTTGTCAAAAGAATTGTAAGCTCCAGTCTATTTTATATTTTACCATCCATTCGTTACAATTTAATTTAATAAAATCATTTCGAAACTACTCTCAGAAATATGTAAAACTAAGTGACCTTGTTATAAGTCCCATGAAGGTCATGGAAAGTCCCCTCCGAAGCTTGACGACGGGGAACGCTCCATGATTCGAATCCAATAGGAGGTTGGCAAGGTCAAGGATGGAAGTTCGTGTCTCCGCCACAAGAACTGGAGATGACATGATATCCGAGACTGAGTAAAGCTCCAAGTCCACTCTGTCATATAATCCTTTATTATTAATAGAATCCAATGTTACAGATTAGGAAATATGCGAATTCAAAATCGACAGCAATACTCGGCCAGAATGTCGACGGCATCAAAATTTAGACAAGTCGATAGCTTCTCGAAATTTCGATCATTCTGACTCTTTAAAATCCTTTGGGTGCGGGACAAATCCTTTTAAATTTAAGCTCAGTCATATTGGGTAACTACTAACCAAACCCTAGTGACCCCAAGGTCAGAATTAATTGTTTTGAAATTCTGCCTAGCTGTGTGCAATGTACTGACCAAGCTATTAAGTGACCTGCAGGGTCACCTTGATCATGGGCATTTACCTTCGGCGTTTGTAATAAATCTTGAGCTCCGTGTCCAGATGTGGTATGCACTTGAACTCCAAAATGGAATGGAAGAGGGAGTGGGTAAACATGTCTCCAATAAACTTGGCCAACGTTACACAAATCATGACCAGGAGGGACATGTTGATGTCATTCGTCATCTCTGCCTGACAGTCAAATCCAAAATACAAACGTTAGATTCGAAATACAAACGAAATGATAGACCTCTAAATAACATACCATCATAACAACGGAAGTGATGGGCTGCCTGGACGTCCCTGCAAAGAAAGAGGCGGCCCCCAAGAGTGCCAAGGCCCCCGGGTCAGTAAAATCCCACTGAACTGCCTCATCCTCCAAGGTCATTTTACTCCTGAAGAGGTCGTGAATGCATTTCCCAACGCTGCGGCCATAAAGGGCTCCGATTGCTCTGTGGACGATGTCAATATTTGAATTGACCTTTTTTAGTTGACCTCTTGTGCATAATTAATTGACCTTACAGTTGGGGTATGAGAAGGCCACTGGCTATGCTCGTCATTGCTGCCCAGGAGGAGAATATAAAGAAAGAGACGAGGATGAAGAGGAGGCAGGTGAGACCAAAGAAGTCGGGGGTCTTCCGGGACAGCAGATTTCGAATCATTTGCTCCCATGACCCGAACATCAGAGTTGCCCCTGTGGGCACAAAAAATTAATTCTTACAATTAAAAAAAAATCGTCTCATAATGTTGCATATTTCGAGCGGTTAAAATAAAAAGAAAATTAAGAAAGGAGAATTTTAAAATGTTGGACATAAAAAACGTAAAGGTCTGTAATTCAAAGAACACCCTGTAATATGTCTTTTTCACCACCAAACGTGATTTTATTTAGAAAGTCGATACCCCTTTCGAATTGTAAGGTATGGATCTAAGTTGCGGGTTTGGCAAAATGCAGATGAGAAGTATGACTTTAAAAACAGTGAAAAGGTCAACTTCAAACATAAATTATAAGTAACACGACCCAGCTAAAGGTCACAGGCTCCTCAATCAATAAGTGTGTCTGTACACTCCTAGTTCTACGAAGAAATTCAGAAATCAAAAGCATGGTAACCTTCATGGAAATGCCCTTCATGGATGACGGTCAAATCAGAGCCGATGAACTTCTCAGTGAGCGGAACATTACATCGAAAAGTGCGGAGTATCATGTGCTTGCTCTCAATCTCGCTCGCCACTTCTTCGCTGTGGTTCACCCGATTGCACGAGAAAAGCGGCATCGACGACATCAAAAGCGTCGACCAGATAAACTGTAAAAAAAAACCTCCTTCATATTAATGCCCAGCATAGACGGGGAAATTCGACTGACCCTAAGGGCCCCGAGGCCAGTTGGGTTCTTAATTTCAAAAGGGGGCATTCTTATTCAAAAGTTGACCGGGGTCACACAAAAAACCTGCGCATATGATGTCCACTCTAAGACTTACACAAAGGACGACCACTTCGATGACTTTGACTGCATTGGCCAACTCAACTCTTTGGATTTTGTTCAAAAGTCTCCGTCGAAATCGGGCCATTTTGAGGTGCATAAAAATATAGAGACTTCCAAGGAACCCGCCCATCGCCCCTATAATCACCGTCGGCACGAACACTGACAAGCTCAGCTGGAGAACCACTTTCATCTGAATGGAGAGAGGAGGGGTCTAAGGTCATTAGGATTCTTAACTCAATTTTAATGATTTAAAAATCATACGTCGAATAAGGCAGACTCGCTGAGTTCAAAAATATTCAGCTCCTGCGCGCTGTTCTTCAGCCTGTGCTCCAGACTTCCAACGACGCTGTGCAGGAGCTCCGTTGTACTTCGAGCCAAGATGCAGCACACGAACGTTTGCCAGGTCAGAGTAGTTGACCTCAATAAAATATTTCCAATTTCAAAATTAGCCATTTAAAAATTTCCTGAAAAACAATGTAAAACTTGAATTAAATAATACCAGTGCGTGGACATTTCCTCCAAGGCGAAGGCGAGTCCAGTGATCGGAGAACTGAAGGCTGAGGCCACCCCGGCGGCCGTCCCAACGCATATCAAGTTGTGTCTAATTTCCGAATCCGAATCCCCGAAAATACCCGAATTTAAATTACTGTTACGGATACTTGGTAAAAACTAAATCGTACCGTTCTTGGCAGTCTCGATACCGGCACACGTTTCTCATGTGCCGCTTACAAAACCCTCTTCGTCCCCTTGGGGCCTGTTCGGTGTAGACGGTGTCGTAGCAGGTGGAGCAGCGGATCGGTCTTGCCATCGTTGCTGCCACCATCGCCCTATTCAATCACGACAATCACAGTAATCACACATGAGGAATAGCTTGGAAATACAATTTTAGAAGAGTTCAAAGATATTTGAATGAGTTTTGATTACCCAATATGAATCTAAAAATTGAGGAGATGAAGTAAAATGAAGGACTTTGTATTTTAAAACGAGGATTTCTTGAGCTTTTATTTGTGGATACCATGGGTCCTTCAAAGCCGACTGGTAGTCCACTGACAACAGTGAAGATGCAGGATATTATTTTGCACACTAGGGTCCTGACACCAAGAACGTTCCGTACCTTTTGTCAATAAAAACCAGGAGTACTTAATTGAAGATTAGGTGGAAATATTTTTGTTTAAAAGCCTTACCACAACGCCATTTAAAATTCCAATGATTTCTGGAACACCGGAACCACCTGGAAATAATTTTAATTAGGACAAGCTCTATAATTAGGTATACCAATTGTTAACTTTAATTCGGATTCGAAATATATGCCACACAGTACACAGACATATATATAGTACAGCTGACAAAATATGTCACTTGTCATTTTACTATCGACATAAATGCCCCGTAGCAATTGGGCAAAAAAAATTACCAGCAGCCGGACAAACGTAGACGATAACTATTGAGGACAAAGCTCCGAAAGTGCAGCTCATGCAAGTCAGGTAAAGCCATAGTCTGAAAGTCTGTCCTCTCTGACAATTATAAACCGGAGGAGGGGTACATAATTAATTTTTTTTAAGTAAACACTTTTAATATTTGCAAAAAATAAATTGCAATATTCAAACTCACCTCGACAAAGTCGGTGACGAAAGGGTTATAAAATATCTGGAGCCTTTCGCAAATCATTTTGAGAAAAAATGCAAGGATTCCAATTATGACGGCAATCAAGCTGATGATAATCCACGATTCTGAATCATTTCTGCAAAATTCAAAAATTTTATTTTTCAATTTCCGAAAAACCGATTTCCAAAGAAAAATATCAAGAAAAAATCAATAACCTGGAAGGTATGTTGGACAACCAGTGCTTGTAGACGGAAGTATGGGAAGGCTTCAATGCAGAGCTGTCGTAAGTGGCCATGATATCCTTCTCATCCTCCGTAAAGTGGTGTTTAGTATTTCTAGACTGGAGGTCACGGCCCTTCAAAAAAAGATTATTACACTTGACCCTTGACACCATAATTTTATTCAATAGACTCCAAGCTCCGGGAGTGGCTGCTCTTACCTTTTCAAAGAACTCGAATTTCTCGTCTTTAGAGTCAATGGGCCATTGGTCCGGGGGTATTTGGTCATTGGTGACGGCGTATTCACTCATTGACCTTTGGTTTGAGTTTGCCCCGAGGGTGGTGAGGTTTCCAGGGGACATTTGACGTCTTAGGAGATTCCAGAGGGAGCGGTGACGGGTTGGAGGAGGAGGGACGCTGGAGTCTTGGAGATCAATTCTGGAATTCATATCTTGATTTTGCCCCCTAGGCCTTTTAATTATTTGTCTCAAAATTACCGGAAGGGACAGATGGACCTTTCATAGTTTATATTTGATATGTTGGTCGTATGAATACAGCCGTAGACTTTAATGAGCTTGATCTCTGTTACCAGGGAATTCACTTGATTTCCATAGCTTCATTTAATTCATTTCATCAATAAATAAATAGATCAATAAAAATAATTCATTCCCAATATTTTGAGCTAGGGCTAACTCGAGCAAAACGATGGTGCCACATGACCATCCAATTTAATTTGTAGTTTGTGAGAAAGGTCAAATATACACAACTTGAACATGATGACCTAATATTAATACTCCTTGTTCAGTTTCAGAATAACATGACATTAGAACACAAGGTTGCCAAATGCTGAGCCTAAAAAAATACTAGTTTTATTAATCAAAAGAAATATTTAAAATATTTTTAGCCCGTTCGTTAGGGCTAATGATCACCGTTGTCCGTCCGTCCGTCTGTACGCCTGATAACTCACGAAAGGGTTGACCTAGCGTCACCAAATTTTGCACACAGGGTCTTTGAAACAAAACAAAGGCCAAGTTCGAAGATGGGTCAAATTGGTAGATTTTATGACCCGTGGGGGTAGATTAACCGGTGGGAGTTTCTGATAACTTCGATAGGTTTTAACTTAGGGTGATGAAATTTTGCATATAGGTTCTACTTACTGATAAAACATGATTACTCATAACATTTTATACAAATAAAACTAAGGATTGACCCGTTGGGGTTGATCAGCCGGTGGGGGTTTCTGATAACTTACGACCTAGAATACTGTAATTTGGTACACAATTTCTTGCACCCAAACCTAAATTTAGAATTCGAAGATTTACCAATTCTGTTGATGGACCAACCCGTGGGAGGGGTTGCCCCTAGTGGGTTTTATAAAAATCATGCTAGACAGACTATGAAACCACGACAAGAAAAATCAGAAAAATGGACCATAACGTATGAAGAAAAATTTTCATCCCTTGCACGAGATGTTGGATTTGGAATTTTCATACAAATTTTCAATTGGTCTACCAAGGTGGTCTATTGCTGACTCTAGTGGGTTCGTTAAACATTGCCTGAAACCTTCATTTAAAAAATTAAAATGCTACTCACGGAAAATCGAGTGATTCAATTTTAATTTAATTTTCTAAATATTGACCAGAATATATTGAAGAAAATTATGAAAATTAAATGGGACATGGACGCTAACAGACTCAGAAGTGGTCGTATATTTAAACAAGGGGAAATTCAATTTCAACCTGATCAATATGACATCCTCTTTATGGTAACTGTATGGTCGAGAAGATCAAAACCGTTAATTTAAAATGCTACTCACGTATTAAGTTATAAAATTGGAAAAATCGGTTTGAAGGAGGTTGGGGTTGTAGCGTTTGAAGATTTGCCTGAAGTAACAAAATTTGGTACAAACGAACGGGCCTGTAGTAGCTGCTTGGAGTAGGTTTTTAAATTTAATTTGTAAACGAGTGGCAAAGAGAGCAGAGGTGGCTTTTGGTGAAAGTGATAAGATATTATTTGAAGGATGTCCAGAAGCTAAAACTTTGCCAATTGGACAGAAAAGAGGCAAAGGTCGCCCCAAAAAAACAACGATGGCTTTGATGGGTTAGGTTACGGTTTATTTTAGATTTGTTTTTAAATTTGTGAATAATTTTGGGGCATTTTATCTAAAAATTGTGGAGGTTTTAAATTAGTTTTATTACAAATATTAAATATTGAAAATGTTATCCACACCAATACAGATAAACTCCAATGAAATTCTTCCAGTTGACCTTTATATTTACTTTTACTTGTCCTGGAATTTTTGAAATTTTGAAACATTCGCTTTGCGTCGGAATGATTTTGGGCTTTTTCAAAGTATCAAGTTTTGAAATCCGAGATGACCTTAACTGATTCCAGTCAAACAATTATATTATGTTTGTACAAATACCAATTTCTCGGATAAGTCATCAACCAATTGTCTTTCCATATAAATTCACTAAAAGTAGAAAACGGTTCGTTATAAAATTCCAATTTTATCCCATTTTCCTTTGCAGTTTAAAATCGTCTCCGTTCCACAAATCTGAAAAGCAACATTTCATTTTAAGATTTTAAATATGAAATCTGAAAATCTGAGTTAGTTTTGAATTATAATTCAATATTTAAATTAAAATATACTTTAAATCCCATTAGTCGGATGAAGGTGAGATGCTGCAACCCGTTCAAATTATCTTCCAAGTCCTCTAGAGCATAAGCCGTATTTTCTTTCTTTGTTGCATTCGATTAAAATCCAAAATCTACAAATGTGCAGCGCTCTAGCTCTGAAAAGTTAAAAACGAAAACCGATGACACCATCATCTTTTATGGAAGTTATTTTGGAACCTTTCTAAATAAAGGGTAAAGAATATCTTACTGGGGAAGTTCTGAAGGGCCTTGAGAGCTAGTTGGAGATCCTCTGGGACTGTACTGCTAATAACTCTTAGGCTGAGATCCTTGAGTCCCTTGAGGCCGGATAAAATCCCGACAGCTTCTTGCAAACGAAAACCAACCCCCACGGTCTCCAAATTGGTTTCGTCTCCAAAACACAAGCTGAGAAGAGTAAGATTGGGAAACCATTTGACGACATTCGAAAGTGAACTGACTTCAAAGAGATTACAGTTGAAACGCCATGGAAGTAATAGTCTCCTAAGATTTAGATGAGGAGGAGTGTTTAGATTGTCAGCTTTGGAAAGGAATACATCATGAGAGTAGGCAACATATCCTATACGAAGGGTTTCCAAATTTACAAGGGTCTTGATGACCATTTGGAAGAGATGTGATTGTATTTCTCCGTTTCTCTTAACGTCATCCTCCTCAACATAATCGCAGTAATCTATCAACTCAAGCGTTTTCAGACTATTTCCAATTGAATTTGTCACAAAAGGAAAACTCGTAGGGTCTCGTAAGTTGCAGTCAAGTCGGAGAGTTTTTAATTGATTTGAAAACTGGGTGGTGGATAGAAGCGTTTGATCTTGGTCATCTGTCCCGACCCATTCAAATTCACTCAAGTTTTTGGTCATGTCTTGTAGAGCAAAGAGTTTTCGGTACAAGCGGTCATTTTTATCCTCACTATCTGTAGATATGCTCAGGACTTTCAGTTTTCTAGAAGCGGCTACAACTTTAACTAAAAAATCTTGAAAATGTAATCCTTCTGCTATTTTATTTTCTATATCTAGCTTGATAATTCGTAGGTTAAGAGGAGCTTTGAACTCAAGAGGTGCATTCGAATTTGTCCATTCGAAATATTCGAATTGATTGGTGGTGAGAAGGAGCTCTTGAAGAAGAGGGCCCCATTCCGAGAGCGCTCGATACAGCATTAGTAGTAGATCAGCTTATAACTTCAAACTCAAAGCAGAACTTGAATCCTTGCAGAACCTGCAGTCTAAACTATTTAAATATTTACCATACTTTTCAAAAAGCTTCTTGCAAGCGACAGTCTCCTCAACCCCCCAAGCGAAGAATTCGTCCATCACTAGTTTTCTAAAAAACTTGGAAGGATCTGCTGAGGTCTCCAACGTCCTGTTTAAATCAGCCAGTGTGGAACGTTCCTTATCTTTGAAAGGATTTATCCAAGATGAGGAAGACAAGATTCGACCGGCTTGCTCATTCCAGAAGGAGGAGACTAGACGAGATGCTTTCAATGTATTCAAGTCTGCATGTTCCAACACTTTGCTAAGAATCTGAAATTTAATAAATTTAAATTTACATTCATGTTTTTGGTTTCATTATTAATAAAATCATTTTACTTCGGGAATGCTGAGTGGAACTAAGTTCATCATACAAAATTCATTCACTTTCAATGACTGTGATTGTTGATAAGTCAAGGCCTCAAGTTTGGATTGGGACATTTTGATAAATGCGTAGAGGTCAGTTGTAGTTGTTGAATATTTATTCTCAATTTGAAAATTAATTTATTATTTAATTGAAATTTTGAAATTAAGGAAGTCGACCATCCAAGTAGTCAAAGAATTGCTGTCGTCAGATTTTGGACTTTCCTGGCTATTCTGATTAGGGCCATGTTTATCTCCCATCCTTTAGTCTCATTTCAACATTGTCAATTGAGGGCATCTTGTAAAATCCATTCCTTGCCCCTTGGCCCATTGATATTGAAAAAATATCCAGGGACTAGTGGACTAGTTTACAATGATCTTTTATGTTTCCAGTACCCACGTCCTGTCCGAGGACATAATCTGTCGGGAATTCCGAGGGGACATGGGACACTCTCTATACCAAATGACGAAAACTAATCGAATGCCGAAATGGGGGTGTGTGGGGTAGGAAAATCCTGGTGACATACATAAGAAATATCGGCTACAGTAGGGTCATGGTAAGTAATCTCTCACAAAACTTATTGGACCTTCAACATGATTAAACATTCCAGCTCATCGATACGTTTAACTTTTTCAAACTCATCGATACGATTGAATAATTTTAGAGCATCACGGAAAAGATGACGTACTACTCGGCTCCAGATAATCTCAGTCAGACTCTGGCCAAACGAAAAGCTTTGATAGATTCCCAGCTCTACGGATTCTGTCGAGCCATTAGGCATTGGACCTCGAACGGTTCAGGACCCATTGCTCTAAAGCTACTGACGGCTTCAGTCATATCATACGAATCCTGTACCCTCGATACAGACGTGGAGCTGCTAGCAATAATAATAACAGCCCGAGTTTTCTCGTGTATCGACGAGACGCTTCGAGATAAGGCAAACCTCTTGTAACAGACAAGGTTTTGTTAGAAAATTAGTAAACGCATGGGACACAGTAAATTTACCCAGGATTAGAAGACTGTATAATTTTTTTAAACGATTATTATAATTTGTGTGCGAACTCGGGATTTAAAATGCTAAACTGAGGAATTAGTGTGAGGGCACCTTCATTTTGGCCCAAGAGTCCACCCGCACTGTCAAGATGAGACACTGATTTAATTATTAACACTGAAGTTGTTTAAAAAACATTTGACGAACAAAGGGGCGTTGCCTATTCTTGTACATTAAATTTTATATGATAGTTAAATAAACTGAACTGAAGGAACTTAAAAGCAAATGATCTCTCGCTATTCACTTTATGGTCACTATGGGTAGGTAAATTACCCGATTTCTCACACACTTAGACACTTGAAACTTGAAATATTAACCTTTCTAGGGGTTCGGAATCAATGAAGTGGATTAGGCTTGTCCCTTAATGGGCTTGGCCATTTAATTGATTTTGATAATCTGTACCTTATTCTTAGATGCCACAGAAAATAAGTTGAGAGGAAATGTTTAGAGTTTTAAAATCGGTTTGCTTGGGAAATATTGAAAATTTTATTAATCAAGCAAAATCCCCCAATGGCATTTTTCATGTTGACCTTTACTTAGTTTTACTTGTCTTGTGATTTTTGATATTTCGAAACATTCGCTTTGAGTCGGAATTATTTTGGGCTTTTTCAAAGTATCAAGTTTTGAAATCCGAGATGACCTTAAGTGATTCCAGTTAAACAAATATGTTATGTCTATACAAATACATATTTCTCTTATTCTTAAGGATAAGTCATCAACCAAGGGTCATTCCATATAAATTCCCTCAAAGTAGATAACGGTTCATTTTAAAATTCCAATTTTATCCCATTTTCCTTTGCAAAATTTAAAATCGTCTCCGTTCCAGTTATCTGAAAGGCAACATTTCCTTTTAACTATGAATTCTGATGGTTGAGTTAGTTTTGAATTATAATTTAATATTAAAATTAAAATATGCTTTAAATCCAATTAGTCGGATGAAGGTGAGATGCTGCAACCCATTCAATGCATCTCCCAAGTGCTCTAAAGCATAAGTCGTCTTTACAATCTCTCCATTACAGCAATCCACTCGATGTCCAAATTCTACAAATGTGCAGCGCTGTAGACCTGACAAGTTAAAAATTAAAACCAATGACACCATCATACAAGTCATTTTGAACCATTCGAAATTTAGGGTCAAGCAGATCCATGGGCAAACTTACAAGGAAAGTTCTTTATGGCCTTGAGTGCTAGTTGGAGATCCCCTGGGGATGTGTT
>JAQFYM010004034.1:0-16703 GCA_034694785.1 Agrenia bidenticulata | reverse complement strand
TACCGTATACTGCCGATAATAAGCATATTATAAAAAGATTAAAATGGGATCATACCCGACTAAATAGCTATTCAGTGCATAGAAATAGTGGTTCGTTTAATTGATGCATATTGTAGGTTTATTTTTATGTTTATCGTAGTATCTGTTCCTCTTGAGATGTTTTCTATTGCGTTTAGAGGCCTTTTAATTTATAAAAGTCATGCTTATTATCGGCAGTATACGGTATATTATATTATATTATCATCATGTTAGTTTTTGTTTAGTTACCATACTTTTTTTGTTCCATAAGCAAGATACTATGTGCTAAATTTCTGTATATACGTAGTTATATTTCTATTTCTAGTTATGTATCTATATGAATGTATACATTTTTTTTAAATTTAATACTATTTTGTATCTCCTTAGCCTAGAGGGGTAACCAAACGTAGGAATACCTTATGAGCTAAAATAAAATTAATTCAGATGAAAAAAAAATCACACAAAAAAATATATACATATATAAAACTGTAAAAACTAAACGAAAAATAAATCTCCATTTTACCGGTAATAATTCTGGTGTAATCAGTTTATATATTTTAGACTCCCCTGAGTAAAGGACACTGATCCATAAAAATATGCATATATAACGTATAATCTGCAATCAAAAATAATTTGCCCGATTAGTTATATAAAAACCATCTAGAAAACTATAAAATAAAATACGATAAAAAGAAATCAGGTACAAATAAACAATAAAGCAGCCGTTAAACAAATTTGAATATGTATCATATTGATATCATGTGCAAAATTTTTTCTTTAAACATAAAAAAGATTTTTTTGTATTTTGTGAAGTTATCTAAGGGGCATTTAAACAACTATTTAGTTAACTTTTTGCTTGTTCATTTACGTAACTGTCTATGTCTAAATAGTGTATAATTTTTTTTTTGATTTTTCGTATTATATTTTTGCGACTTTTATTTATATAAATGTTAGTAAATTACTAGAAAAATTTTGTTATTATCATTGTTTACTCGTTTTTTGGCATTTGAGTAAGCAGATTTAAGATAATACTATTAAATTCATCTTTTATTGTTTACCTTGTTGTTTTTCATAATACAATGACCTCGTTCTTCTGTTTGCCCCTCTTATAAAAGAATTTGCAAAAACTTGCAATAATTATAAATTGCGAAACATTAAAGAGAAGCATGCACTCAAAAAAGATAAAAATTTATCATTGGTTATTCTGTATGAATATACAAAAAATGGGCGTTTTGTGTTTTTTCTTTTTTAACTTTGAGTTTAAATTTAGAATCTGTAGTTATTTGGTTTCTTGCCAATAAAAAGAGTTGCTCTATAAGAGTGTAGCGCTTTACTGTTTTAAACATGGTACTTTTATCTGCTCACGATCTTGTTACCTACGAGCAAAAATAGATATAACATAAACGCGTTAGCATTAACTTGTATATTTATTTACGTTTTTTTTTGCACAATGATTTTATCTATCTATCATATCTCTCGTGATATCAATAAACTTACTTTTGTAATTGCAAATTATGCATAAAAAATAGCTAAGATTTTGCTATAAATACTGTTTATTCAATATTAAATGGTATTTTAACTGCGTAAAATGTTACTAAGGCATAAAGTTTGTACATTCTGAAAAAAAAAGTAGTTTTATATAAATTTTAATAACATATTGCGTCATTATATAGATGCATATTGTTACGAATGGGGACCATGATTCAGTAAAGTAGTACTATGAAAGTATTGTATGTGAACGGGAGAAGAGGGTATGGAGTGTAGGGAATATTAAAGTTCGTGATCTTTTTAAGAGCAATAATATTGGGGAAATTATTTAATAATATAAGATCAATTGCATCGATTGAATATTAAGCATAAAAAGAATGTGAACAAAGAATATTAATTTTCAAGTTGGCTTCTAACGTGGCGTCATTGCTAGCAACGGAAATAAAAACTGCGAATAGAGTGGGCAGACAACAATGGTTAACCGGTGATCAAAGATGGCATTGGTTTTATTAGTTGAGAAATTAAAATGCGAGAACGCTGAGTTTTTGAAAATGTTGCATGGGATAACATATGGAAACTGGATCGGATAGATAGGTACACGCTGAATGAAGATAGTGTGGCGAGAGAGTTGTACAAGTTGGAGATATGATACAAACAAAAAGACGTGGTTACGGATATATGGGTAGAATAGGCATTGAAAGTTACAAGCTGTAAGATTCTTCCGTGGTATACTTCCATAGATACGAATTTTAGAAATTTGGGTGAATTTAAGATAAAACTTATTGGGAAGTTTACGCGGAATTTTACCGAGAGGGAACTGATGGAAAAGAAAACGACACTACAATTAAACTATTGAAGATTACATGTGCGAGATAGGGGACTATAGAAAGAAACTGGTGTTGAATGTAAAGGAATCCTAATATCAATCGAACAGGAAATGAAGAAAAGGATAAGGAATCAATTGATTCTTCAAAATTACAATAAAAAAGGAGAAACTAATTTTACAGCTGCAGAGGTGGTGACGCAACAACGGGCACAAAGAATGCATGAACCAAGAACATTTGCTGGGGGTAGAAATGAAATCATGTGTTTCGGCTGTAAAAAACAAAGGCATATTAGGATGTATTTTTTTACAAAGTTAAAAAATATTAATAATTAGCAAACGTCGTTTTAAGTTTTTACATTGAAAAGAATGTGGCGATGAGTATAATTACAGTAGGAAGAGAAAATCATGATTTAACTATGGATACCAGGGCACGAATTATTATTATTAATGAAAGATTGGCAGTAAAGATAGAATATACTCTGAAGTGAGGTGTTCTCAAGAACTCTAAATTAGGTGCTGACATGCGAATTACATTGGATCGAAGTGCATGGATAAAATTTTAAAGAAGGAAAGACATAAGGAAAAAGATGCCTTTTTTTTACATGGTGAACTTAACTGGTCTAAAAATAATAATATTTTGTTTTTTAAATATAAATAAATACGGCTTCTCTTATTTATTGAGAAAACTCTTTATCAAATCCCATTATGCCAAATTTTTGCTATAGGAAAAAATACACAAGCCGTAACAGGCATTACATATAAAATAAACACGGAACCTGGAAAATCTGTTTTTTTAGGGCCGAGAAATTACAACCGGATTATAAAGTTAAATTGAGGAGCAAAAGTAAAAAATGATTAGTACAGGAATAGTAAGGGCATCAAGATTGTATTGAAATGTTTCTGTGGCCTGTGAGAAAAAAAAAACAGTAGTATCAGATTTACTTTGGTTGCAGAGCCCTCAATGATATTTCGTCAAGGAAAGCTACATCATGTCTAATATCATGTAGATTGTGCATGTGTGGCAAGGCAAAGAAAGGAGGTCTACTTTCGGTACGAAAAATGCATATTTTCATTTTTTATTTAACAGGAAGATTTAGATTGTAAGGCCTACTGGGTAGGACACAGGAGCTATGAGTTTGCCGTCTCTTAATAGGGTAAAAAAATTCCGCGGAGGACTTTCAACGCATTTAAGACTTGTTTTAAGAGACGAGAAAGGAAAAAGTTGATTTGCATACATAGTTGATATTGTGGTGTGCTTTCAAAGAAAGTAAATCATGATAAAAGTGTATATAGGGCGTTTTTAATGTTAGCATCGACCAAACTACAAAATAATCGCACTGAATGGAATTATGAAACAGAAAAATTATATTTTTAGGATACGCTATTAACAAAGATGTGTACAGGATATCAAGAAAATACTTTATGTAGATAGATAAGTTGATGCACCAAAACCAAGCGAGAAGTGCAAAGATTCTTAGTTTTATTATTTAGTGTAGGAAGTCTATTTAGTATGTAGTAAATCATGTGACCCGTTTACAATTTACGTAAAAGAAACTAGATTTACATGAAAAAAAAACAAAAATACAAGGAATTATGGAATATGTATGTAGTGACCAGGGGCGGATTAACAAAATTGGGGGCCCGGGGGCACTTTTTTTGCGGGGGCCCCCTCTATAAAATTAAAGATTTTTTACAAATATGTGCATTGTTCATAGCTTAGTTTTACATGTTTTTTATTTAATGCTGATCTAGATGTTATAACATTTTAAAAAAATCGTAACTAAAAAAAAAGTAAAACAAGCATGATAGCATACAATTTTTGTGATGTATGATTCCCATTGGCTTTAGTTATTTAATTTCTAGGATTATAATATAAAATCAAAAGTTGGAATAACTGGTCCCATATATATATATTTATTGCTTCTTTTTCTATAAAAAGTATAGACTTTGGTCTTTTTAAATGTTTGTTACTTTGCATATATAAGACGTGGTTTAGCTTATCGCTTTTGTGTTTTTTTTTGCATATTTAAAAAATCGGTTAACGGACTGTTCGACAATTTGCCCATAAAAAAGAGGGGTGGACAACATGCCAAAAAAAGGTAAATTAGGACAGATTTAAAGAAATCAATAGTAAAAAAAACCCGAAAAATATATTTACTGCATTAATATATGTATAATGCTGTAAAATAATCAATAAATACTTTTATGTCAGTTTTTTGGCTTTTTTTGTAAGCACCCCTTCCACCCTTATCCTTACCCAACAGTAATTTTACAGTTTACATTATTGTTGGTTTTTTGTATTTAGTTTGAATGTTCGTGTTTTTTTTTCTGTATTTTTGGTATTTTTACGAGCTTTTTCTTGTTTTTCATGTTTTTTTATTTGGCGAGTTATCCCCTTTTCTTTTTTACATTTGTGACTATTTTTGATACATACAGTCGAATATAATTTACGCACTTTACAATGTTTATGAGATTATTCCATGTTGTGTTCTTTTTGTTACTATGTCCAACTATTGCGTTTTATATGAAATTGGCGAGTTGTCCACCTTCCTGTATGTAAGGTATTTTTTTTCTAGGTATAAATCTGTGTTGCCTTTACAGCATAATGTTTTTTTGCGCATTCTAAAATAGAGTATTACAATAACTAACATAAAAACTTCAGCTTATGATATGCTTTTACAAATATAAAAAATATATTAACGTCGATTTCAATACAAGATTAAATGTGCTGATTCTTGAGCAAGAAAAGATCAATAAAAAATTTAATTGATTATGGTTTATTTTACCGTTGTGGGTCATTGGATACAGCCAGTCAAATAAGTATTGTGCATAAAAGTTAATACAATTTTATGATGATTCTATAATGTATTTCTACGACAAACAGTCTCTTTCAAACCTTTTGTATAAGTACTGATTATTTATTGTTATGGCTCAGCACAAATTACTGCATGATGTCGCATGTTTTTTTTAATTGTAAAAATACCATATTTTCACACTTTTCTTACAGTGTCTTTAAGCAGCCATATATTCGTACCAGACTTAATAAAAAAAGACTTTAATCTACCATTACATACAATCCGAAAACAGGAAAACCAGATAATCCATTTTATGTATTTAAAATTTGTTGGTAATAATTATTAGTGTTGATGGATGTCAATCAGTACCAAATATGTAAAAGATTGCTATAGCCGTTACACAGGAAAATATATATATACTTTATGTTCGCTTTATAGGCTGCAAGCGTTACAATGGCAGTAATTTTTGTAAAAAATAAATCATATTAACCCTTTATTTTTAAACTGTAAACTAAATAACTTAAGTAAAGAAAAGGATTTATGGTCAAACTAGAATTTTACATGTAGCTTACGACAAAAAATTGATGATAACAGTGCCGTTTTTATAAAGGATAATACCGCAAATCCATAGAATTGTAAACGTTTTTTTTTAGTGTTTTCAATGTCAAATTGGTTGGACATTACTAGGTATTTTATTATACATACACTTCTGCTAGATTTTTTGTTTTTTTTCTTTTTTTTTACACTTGTGTTTTTTAGAGTTTTTTGTATTTTTACAAAAAATAAAAAAAGCTGTTTTTTTTTTTTGATAACCAGAGTAATTAACACATATCATTACAGCTTAAAGAAGATTTTACCATGTATTATCTTATAATATTGTTATAGGAAAACGACACATGCAAATCAAAATTCAAGAATATTTGAATATTTCTTTTTATCTTATAAATAAATATATAGCAATCTTATTTTTAAAATTCTAATATTGACAAAAGCTTTTTATTTTTTATATAAGTTTGTACGAAAATCAATATTTTTATTTTTGGGGCCCCCTGTGTCGGGGGCCCGGGGGCAAAGCCCCCAGTGCTTCGTTCCCCCCCCCCTTAATCCGTTCATGTGTATACAGTATGTATTACAGGTTAAATTTTGTTTGTATGATTTACATATTTGTAACCGGTATAAACCGTATGTGGCCCGTTTTCGGTTCTTATAAATGCTTTATTAGCTCTCAAAGTAGAATGGCACCAGTTACAAACTACATGATTTGTGTGGTATTTGCTTTTTAGAAAAGTCTATAATGGTATTAAACTTTTTTAAAGTTTTTTTATAAATTAAAAGTATTTTTATTTGATCGACTCCCCTGACAAGCCAATTTGCATTCATCCTATTTAGAAGCATTTTACTGGTGCGTGATACATTACTATTATAATTCCCTCATATATCATAATACAAATTCTTTTATAAACGCTTTTTTTTATCATGGCAATATTAATTTATATAATTAACTAAATTCTTATAATAAAAAACAAAATATATAACTTTATTTTATGTTTAACTAACAAAAAAACTCGCCTGCAAATATACTGTATTTAAAATAATTTTAAGGTAAAAAATAGGTGATCATTTTAAAACTAGAAATTTGAGTTTAATAAATGACCTTAGAATATGTTTTAAGTATAAGCTAAAATGCATAAGGTTCTTTTTCCTTTTGTCATTTGCTCGTTGCCTTACATGCTTTAATTTTCATTGTTTTTTATATTTGCCTACGATGAAGTTATATTTTTCTTTTTTTACCAAAAATGCGTCTAACTATACTTATTTATTTGTAACCAACGCTACAAATTAAATTGTGTTTATTTTTGCAAGTAATAAAATACGTGCTTTTGTACAGGAGGGCCCTTTTATCTGTTTTTTTCATTCTTGTGTATCTGCATCGTTTTAAAATCAAAAAACAATTAATCAGTACTTGAACTTACCTTTGTTAGACAAATATCTTTGTTTTATTTTACGAACGGGAACAGATTTAGCGTACGGAATATGTGTTTATATAGGTTGAAAATAAAATAAAAAAGATAAATGATAAAATTTTATATTCTAACAAATTATAAATTAAAATAACACCAATCATACCTACTATAGAAATTATGACAAGTGCTACAAAAACCATCTGTTTAAATAAGATTAATACCTTATACTTAAACTCAGATGATTAAATTCTTCCGATTAGGTCTTTTCAAGCCCGCAAAGACTTCCTGATATACTCGCAAAAACAAAAAGCACATGGCATTGTCAAAGACTCAAACGCAAAATACTTAACAAAGGGATTCGTACTAAAAAACCGTTATAAAACATTCTTGTTTGAAATCTGATAATAGAAGATAAAATGAACTTGTATCTCTCAAAACATTTGTAAATCATTAATGTCCAGATTGCAGATATCACAAAAAAACTATAAATACTATACACTTATGGACCAAAAAAAGTAGTTTTCTATATTCTCAATTAAGATCAATAAAGAAAGAAGACTTCTATTCCAAGAAACGACTAATTCATATCTCAAAAATCCCGCAGTGATACAAAAATTTACTGCGATATAGTATGATGCTAAGAAAAACGTGCTAAAAAGGTTTTAGCTAAAATATGTAAACGATCTTTCAGTTTAATTTAAATCTTTATATAATTTAAAGTATGAGCTTTTTAAAAAAGAAAACCTTGTATAGCGATTATTGTAAGTGTAAAACTGTACATAAAACACAGCAAAGATAGTCTTTTTTGTAAAAGAAAAAATCTGCATAGGATACTACATAAGCCATAAAAAAATAAACCCGAAATTGCGACATGCACACGATATATGGATATGCTGGCTCTTTTACTTGCGCTCGCCTACAAAAATAAACGATATGTGTATCTATGACAGAATTTGTGTAGGTAAGATCACTAGATTCTAAAAAATCGTTATAAATACTATAAGCTAAAGATAAACATATTTCAGTAATATCAACAAGCATTTACGGGTATTGCTACACAATAAAGCAAAAACTTGAAATATACAATTGTTAATATAAACGAAAAATATACATATGAACACAGGGGCGGATTTAAAACGGTGCCCAGGGGGCATGGGTACCTCAGCAAAGGAGGCCTCCAAACACATTCATAGTTATGACTTATTTTTTAAAAAAAAGAATTTACGAACTAGTTTATGCAAGTACGAAAATACAATTTTTCTATTAGAAAAAAAATTTAATACAATATCATCTACCTTTATTTGGGTTTTTTTTTATGTATTCATAAAAGCAAATTTCGCAAATCTATATGATCAATATTACATATTTTTTTTGACAAACTTTTTATAACTTGTATAGTAAAAAAATGTATTTTGTATAATACACACTGAAAAATATGGAAATTTAACGAAGTGCTTTATAATTTCTCGTAAACAACTATTTGTTACACTTATTTTTGTAACATTCGAAATTACGACAAACAAAAAAATAAAAAAAAAATGTTTTTTGTTTTTTATAAGAAAATGCATGATTGAGTTTTTGTGATATAAGCTTCTGTTGTAAAACAAAAAGGTATCTTCGAAGAGCAGATTTAGTAAATGCGACTGGTTAATGTGATTCGTGCAAGTTTGCTCATAACAAATATTTATTCCATGTTGTACCTCTTTGCAATTTCAAACCATAATACAGAAAAAACTTACTTTTTTTGCTTCTTATTAACTATGTTTTAGCACATTAATAGAAAGATAATCTTTTTCATGACAGTTTAAATTGTGCTTTTAAAACACGCTTTATCTTATGAAATAAATTTTTAAAATATATGATAAAACATGTGTATGTGACAAGTTTTCTTGACCTTGTTAATTTTTTGTTTACAGTACACTATGTCACTATTGAACTACAAATTACTTGTCTTTTTTTAGTTTTTATAGTAGAAATTGCGTCCAAGTTTTTTTTTTAAATTTACTGTAAGGACCGTTTGACGATTATGTAGTAAGCTTGGTATCGTAGATACGTTTTTTTTTTATTTTAGTTTTTTTTGTATAGACAAAATAGGAAATGAATCGTATGGAATTTCGTTTTAAAAAACAAAAATTGTCTTTAAATGTACATAATTTTACCAAGTTTATAGTTTATCTGCACATTAATTATGCCAAAATTGTTTAAAACTAATTTTTTTTGATGTCGTAAGACATTTATGTTTTTTTGATTCTATGTATACTTTTGCAAAATTTTATGTTTAGTACATTTAAAAAATATAATGAATATACGCCAAAAAACACGAAAATGTCTTCTGCAGACTAATAGAGCACAAACCAAAAATTTAAATGAAGCATATATAGCAATAGAAATTATGATTGGATTACTGTCTACCATTTAAAAAATTATAACAAATGCAAAGGGGGCCCCCGAAACTGTGCCCCCGGGCCCCCAAAAATGTAAATCCGCCCCTGATGATACATATGCATTTGGGCAAAGGACTCTGTGTCGTCCTTAAAAAAGATCCAAACTGTATCGCTTTTGATCTTACAATCCTACAGCTCCTGTAAGAACTTATAACATAAAAGAGCGCTATTTTTGCGGCAATATAGGACAAGGAAAAGCCCAATTCTTCAAGGACCAAAAACCTTCTAAATTTTAGCCCCGACAATAAAGCAATGATTTTTTGCAAGCATAAAGGCAAGTAGAGATCCATAGATGCAACAATCGTCTTTATACATACGTAAATTTTTCTATTGAACAATCGAATATGAACCGGAAGAAGTTCTACTAGCACCCTACTCTTTGAGCCGAATTTAAAACGCTTTGTAAGATAAGAAAATCACAACTTCAGCCTATTTTGATTTTCAAAATATAATAACGAAAATCCCAAAACCTTCTTTAAAGCAACGTGACACTCAATTTTATAGGTCTGAAATGGGATCCAATTTTCCCTGCATCGGTTATCGATATAAATCTATGAAATCATTAGCATTTTAAAAAATATAATTCACCAATAGATGCTAGAATACATACAAAAAAAATACGCTTACCTACACAAAAATACTACACAACTGTAAATCGCTTTAACCAGATCTTCGAAAAGAAGATACTCACACATAAAATGTTAACAACTAAATGCAGCTACATGGTCAGTCTAACGTAAAAGTCACTACTAATGAAAGCTTAAAATCAAGTATATGATAAGAATAAAATTATTGAAACAAATGCACAAACAGCGATAAGGTTGTGCTTAAAACGTTACAAAAATCTAAGACTTGTCAACTTGTAACAGGGTCTGGATATATTTACCCCCACAAAATATCAAAAAATCCCAAAAAATCCCACAAAATGTAAAAAACCCCATTTTTTTGAGTAAAAGGCTATAAAATCCCATAAATAATATTATTAAATAAAATAAAATATTAAATTCAATTAAAAATGACATATATTAATTTTTCCATAATGAATCCGAGGAAGAAGAAAACAGGAATCAGAGATAGCTCAAGAAATAACAAAAGAAAAACAGAAAAAAATATGGATATAGAATTGTAAAAAAAATAGTTAAAATTAATTTACATCATTAAATTTTACTATTTTTATCCAAGCCATA
This sequence comes from Agrenia bidenticulata, assembly GCA_034694785.1. Classification (NCBI taxonomy): domain Eukaryota; kingdom Metazoa; phylum Arthropoda; class Collembola; order Entomobryomorpha; family Isotomidae; genus Agrenia; species Agrenia bidenticulata. The sequence continues at coordinate 5,981 of JAQFYM010004034.1, read as the reverse complement.
GATGCCAACAACACGCATATAAATTTTAGTGAAAACTGTTTTCTGAAAAATATTAAGCTAAAAACTATTCAATCGAGGAATTGACTATAAAATGGTACAATTTAAATAAGAATAATATAAACAATTTCTTTATTTTCTCTTTTTAACACTAGTAATTTCATTTGATACGAAAAAGTAATAGAAATGATCTGAGATGATATTAGAAAAAGTATTGTAAAAAGTATGCTAAAATGCTTTTACAGTTAACCCTTTCACACTCCATGGTCCCTTAAGGGACCATAAAAAAAGAGCCTAATATATTTATGGTCCCTTAAGGGACCATAAAAAAAGAACCCTAATATATTTATGTTCCTTAAGGGACCATAGAAAAAGAATACTAATATTTCTATGGTCCCTAAAGGGACCATAAAAAATTATCCTAAATAATCCATGGTCCCTTAAGTGACCATAAATAAAGTACCCATATATATATTTATGGTCCCACAAGAGGACCATAATTAAATGTTCGTGTAAGTTTATGGTTCTGTAAGGGACCATACAAAATGTACTGCAGGATGTATTGCTACTAAGGGCCTATTAAATAAGAGTACATATGTACCTGTTCTGTTGAAATCTCATGTAATTGCCAAACACATAATAAATAACTCATCATGTACTCAACGTTTCGTATTGGTATATTGAATAACAAATCATTTGAAAATATCTTGTAATTATAAGATTGATAGTGGAAACAACAAGATTAAAGGAGAAAAATAACTAGTGCAATGCTAATTTCTTACAAATCTAAATGAAGTCAATTTATACAAGATAGTGTTGAGAAATACCAACACACATATATAAATATAGTTCAGCTGAATTTTAAAATAAATGATTATTATAAGATTACGTTAAGGCATAAAAATACATTTAATAAAACCTGTATTTGCAATCTATTTTAAAAATTTATTCAAATGAAGTATTAACTAGGACAATTTTTGTGACTAAATAGGTGAGCAAATTATAATTATAATAATAAGTCTATTATGATAGAATAAAAAAAAATTAAACGCAAAATTGAACTATCTGCCGGTCGAAATACATATCTTATCTTGATTCTTTTCTTGGAAATAATGATACTATCAGAACCTATTATACAAACATAATTGTGTTATCTTACGAGAAATAAACAATGAATTTATTAAAATGCAATTAATATATAGTCTTTCTCTTTTTTTTTCGTAAATTTGAATTTTAAGAGCAAGCAAGAAACATAGAATATAATAACTTTTAATAATAATATATACCATGTAAAATAATTGCTTTCTTTACAGATTTGTAAAAATAAGATAATATCAAGTAGATAATTGCAGGTTAAAGCAATTAACTAAAAGTAAATGTATGTATAATTGCTTTATTTTAATTTTTTTCTAAAATTTTATTGAAAATTTTAAATTATCTTTAATCAATCTAATAAAAAAATACAAAAACAAACTAACATGCAAACAATATCTGTATATATACTAACATAGTATAAATTTATTGCCTTTAAAAGAAATTTCATATGCCAAATTTATAAATAGTAGATATTTTATTTTCTTTATTTTAGTATAAATTTTATCCCTTCCAATGACTTCAAAGAGGCAACCAAATGAGTTACTTTTTACAAGTGAACCTGAAATTTATACTGTGAGCAAGAAAAGACAACAGGTTGTAGCGACAGCAACCCGAAGACATCTAAATCCGTTGAAACTACAGATCCATGGCTAAAGAGCATATCAAGTTGTAATAATCCTCAATATCTAGGTAAAAAACAATGTAAAGTTCCTCTTCCAGATAGTTTTGAAGGTTTTGTTGACATGTTTCTTACCCGTGAACTTCTAGAATTTCTTTGCATACAGGTTAACAAACGAAACAACCGATCAAATGAAAACAGAAACGAAACCCCGAATAATAGCAAAGTAGGCGGCCTAGAAAACATGGATCTATCAATTATGAGTGTAGAGGGCAGCAGTTCATTAGAGTTTATAAGTATTGAGGAAATGAAAATTTACATTACTATTATTATATACATGGGAATATGTAAAAAACCTAAAATAAAAATGTATTGGACAAGAAAGGAGTATTTTTAAAATTTATTTATCCCAAAGCTTATGACCTACAGACGCTTTACAACTATTAATTCAAATTTTAGTGCAGTCAAAATAAATAAAACCCCCGAAGAAAAAAGAAATATTGAAGAATCTATTTCCATGATATCAAATTATATAAATAATTTATTCGATTCCATTTATGAACCATCACAAAATTTATCCATAGATGATGGAGTTTGTAAGTTTAACGGAAGGTTTTATTGTAAAACTTACAATCCTTATAAACCGATTAAATATGGTGCAAAATTCTACATTTTAGCTGATTCCTCAAATTCTTATATAATAAATTCACTAATGTACACTGGGATGAGTAAAAAAAATATTTGAAACTGTGAGTACACTACTTAAAAATTGTAAAGATAAAAATCATAAACCATTTACGTACAACTTTTACAATAGTTATGAATTAATAGATAACTTAAAAATGAATAAAATTTATGCAGCGGGAACAATGCGGACACATAGAAATGGAGCCAAAGAATATGATGGATTAAAAAAGGGCATAAAAAAATATGAAATGTATGTAAGAGAAAGGGATGGAATTAAATGTATACTCTGGAACGACAAACGTCCAGTTATGTTTACAACATTCTTTCATAATGTTCCAGACTATATAAAGGAAAAGAATATAAGCATTATAAATAAGTCGGAAATGTTAGCTGATTACAATAAACACATGGGTGGTGTCGACACCTTTGATCAAATGGTAAAATCATATGGAAATGAACATAAAACTTACAAATGGACCAAGAAGATAACAAATTATTATCTTCAGATGATTTTGCACAACTGCTACGTAATATATAATGATGTTTAAAATATTAATAAAAAATGCACAAGTCAATTAATATTTCGCGAACAAGTCATGTTATATCTTTCAGGATATAAAGAACATCAAACCGGTAGTTCTAATGTAGTAAATAAACAAATTAATACTGAATCTCAATCACATTTAATTGAACGACGAGAAACTAAGGGAAGATGTAAGAATTGCTACAATAATGGCATAACTAGGAGAAGTTACTTTTACTGTAATACATGCAGTATTTGTCTATGTGTATCAACTTGCTTCAAAGAATTTTATGAAACACCAGACGATAGTATCTCAAGCAGTTCTTCGTCAAGTTAATGTAAATAAACTTATTGAGCTTTATCTTTAAGTATTTAAATCAAATATTTTTATTATAATGAAACTTTATTAGTATTTTATAAAATAGTGTATATTAAAAATAGGTGATTAATATAATGTATTCAATTGGGTTATAAAATATATAATGAAGTTCTGCCAACACTTTAACATTGCTTTTGATACAATTTGTGCTTTATTATGACAACAAAATATATATTGTCGTTTTTATGTAAATTTCATGTCTTATGCGTATTCTCATACCGCAAAATATACTATGTGTCTTATTGCGTTCGGATATTTTACATATGAACAAAAGATGTTGTCTACCGTAAGATATTACCAAACGAAGTCATATACTGTAAGAATTTAGATGTTTTTTATTTTGTTTATACTTTGTTTTGCTTACTTTTAGTAGAAATTTATACACAAAAATGAAGGACAATATTATTTGATTCGTATCGATTGGAGAGTTCGAATAAAAAAAATAATAAGCCCATTTCAAAAATTGTACCTGAAGTGTGAAAGGGTTAACAGGTTTTACATCAACTCTTAGCAAAGGGTAACTAAAAGTTTGTTTAATAAATTTATTGTGTAATATTCCAAACTAAAAAAATCATAAAGTAAAACAAAATCCACAAAATGAAATTTTTAAATGTACACGTTCTAAGTTATAGTTATATTGCTTTTTTAAATTCGGTCTATACATAAGCTTTATCCATAATTACTAATATTATAGTTTAAAAAATAGACTGAAACGTAATAATATCTGCCAACTATAATAATGAGCAAGTTTACATACTCTGCTTGTGATAATTTTTATAATAGCATTTTTATGTAAAAAACCACACTTATTTGCAGTTTATACTATCATAAGCCAATTTAATGGCCTTACTGACAAAGTCGTGTGAAGACGGCTATACCACTAATACTATTTGTCTACAAGTTAACAACTGCGGCTCTTTTGGATTTTTTAAAAACATGTAAATTTTCGTTTTTTTAGGGATTTTAGTGTTATGCAATTTAAATAAACAAAGCATGCAAAAGAAAAATGGCGGCATAGACTTCTATATGTAGACATTGCATGGGATGGTATGTAAATACCAAAAAAGTTTGTATTTTCACGTAAACATTTCAGAAGAATGTTGTAAATGGGGTTTTTGTTTGCTGAACCTTCATGCTATGCAAGTTTTTTTTCTCTAACAAAAAATAAGGTTTTACTAGAAATAAATTAACAAACAATACAATAAAAAAGAAACATTTCTTTTATCTTATCTTACTTTATTAAACCAAAATTTTATAATATGGAAAAAAAATAAAGTTTATGTGATTTATTAAAAACTACGTAATTGCCTATTAACAACTTTTTGGAATGATTTATTTAACGACATTTTGCAATTTATTATTAGCATTCTAGTGATTTTTTGATTTAATTTTACGCCTATAAAGAATCGAAGAGTTGCATACTTTCTATATATACAGTAAACAAATTCTAATGTATTGTAAAAAGACCAAAAAGTGTAAATATACTTTATTTTTTACAGCTGGCATGTTTTTATTAATATTAAAATTAAAACAGCATTTATGTAATTCCTTTATTACTAAAATCGAAATATAAACAACAATTCAAAGATGCAAAAATAAAAACTCATGTTCAAAAAACTGCTTTATTGTTATATATAGCAGTTATTACTATCAAAAACAAATTTAAGGCAGTTTAACTAAGGATTTGCATTTGTAAAAAAAGCCATTCTTTTAATGCGCAGATATTTTGTTTGTATTTTTTGTATTTTTCGTTATAAGTATCCAATTGGCTCTTAGATTTGTAATTAACTTATCAAGAAAACAAATTGTATGACCAAGACAAAAAAACAAATATATATAGCGGTGAATGAACTTTTTTATTGGAAAGTAATTTAATTTGTTATTTATATAATTTTATAACAAAAAAGTCATTTCAGCAGCAAAAAAAACTACTATAAAGATTCGGGTCTTAAACATTGAGATCTCGCTTTTCGAGAGTCGGGAATCTTATAAATCTAGATACTTGGTTTTTTTTGAAAAGAAAAAATACGCTACTCTCGAGATTCTCGAATATTGGAACCAATAGCCCTAAATTTATTGGGGTTAAACTTATGTAATTCATATGAACGCATTTTGCTATCTTACGCACATAAAATGCCTTGCACATGAATTCGCAATTTATGCAAGACGTTACGTTATAAAAACCGCTATCTGAAAAGATTATCACACAAAACGAAAAGACTATTATGATGTAAACGACGTTTGAAAAAAAAACAATTCATCAACTCTGCGTACATTATTTTTCCTCAATATACGATATTAATCAACGGTAGAAGTAGTTCGTTTTGTTTTGGTTGTACAATAACTTTTATCAATTTCTTATGTTTGTAGCACAATTAATTACCAAAAGTGACATTTTCTCAAAGATTAAATTTGTTTTGAATAACTAAAACTGTTATTAATCATAAAAACGCTGTGATTTTTTGAAAATATCAGGGGAGTAAAAAGTTTAATACAAGAACGTTAAGAGGTAAAAAAAACAATTACGCTTGTAACGAAAAAAGTCAATATTGAAAAATTTGTTTGAAGCGTGATGTAGCAATTTATTAGAAGATATCCCCTTTTTTAAATTTTTTGAAAAAAAAATTTCTATAGGAATCTAACGAATTAAAGAATATTTATGAGTGACTCGTTGAGTTCAG
>JAQFYM010004033.1:0-16703 GCA_034694785.1 Agrenia bidenticulata | reverse complement strand
TATTAACGCGAATGTTCCAGCTTGGAATTTCCTCTAATCACAACTTCCTACCCCCGATCGTTAAGTCTATGGCTCTTCTCCGAAATTACACTGGGAATTACACTGGTCAAAACCTCCAGTAATTTATGTGATATGGAAACGAGTCGATCAAGAAGGCAGGCGGGGTCTCAAACTTTACAATAAAGTTGTAATACATTTAATGTTTTTTTGTACCACTATTCTGAGTTTATTTTCTCTCCCTTTGTGTAAAGAAATATTAAATGATCTGTCAGTATAAAAGGGATTATGGACTGTGTCCAGAAAAGGCTGTGGGATCTCATCAGCAAGTATTTGTCGACTTCTGCATTGCCACAATCTCTTTGTACTGTGCTAGGTCAAAATTATAATTTTCTTACTGGATATGGTCTTAAATTCAATTTTAATGGAAATAAAAACTTCCGAAACTGCTTTCGCAATTTTTCCTCGAACAACAATCATGATAGGTAGAGTATTTTTGACCTAGCCATGGTGCCTCGCCCATGAAATTTTGCATAATTCACTACTATTGTTTATAAAAGAAAGCAAGGTCCCTAAAAAAATTGAATTCTGCAGGGTTATCTGGTTTCTAACCAAACAAACTTAAGAGCTTAGATTGCTGCACTTCTAATCGTTTAAAAATGGTTCATGGTTCTACTTGGCTTTGGTAAATAAAATACTCCAGCCAGTATCTTATACCGATTCTGTATTTTGATTATTGGGCCGTTTCCTAAAATGTATATCGTCATAAGATGTTGATATTTAAAATTGTTTCAATAATTGTTCTCATAGTTTGTATTCCTATCTATTATTCATCATAAATAGTTGTTCATGTTGTTTTGTAATGCCTGAATAAAGCTGACTATAAAGTAAAGAAGTCTACTGCAAATGAGTAAGTAAAGAAGTCTCGTATAAAAATAGACGATGTTGTTGCCATGCATTTTTCAAAAGTTCAAAAAGTTGTTTGTTTCAAAAAATGCTTCGTTTGTCGTAACCTTATAAACGAGGAAAAGGGTTCAGAAATCTTGCTTTTAAGGATATGGTTAAAATGTGGAGAGGATCCGAAGTACATTCTCATTCACCAGTTGATTTGCATCTTTCCCTAAATGATAATCAAAATGATTCCAGAGGGAAAAGTTGACTGGGTTGTTGAATACAAGATTCGGTAGTTCAGACGCAAGCCTCATCACATCCTGTAGGTAAAGGAAATGGAAATATTTTTGAGTTCCCCAAGGCATTTTCGACTCCAAAAGAGTATGGAAAATATATTCAGTGAATAATTACCACAGGACTAACAACGGCATCATTAGGTCCCCAGATTAAGGCGACAGGGGCGGTGGTATTCTTCAAGGAATACTTTGGAGGGTACGGCTTCCCATAGACCATTATATTCTCTCTGTAGCCGAAATCATACTCTGCAAATACTCCAGTATTGATCAGTTGACCAATGTGGGATAGTGTTCTTGTTGCTGTTGGAGAAGGCGTATGGCTGTAGAACAGGGGGATTTGGTTCTAAAAAACAGAAATAAACTCGGACTTATCATCAAGGCTTAACTAGGGGACTTGGAATGAGAGAAAAGGTTGAGGAGATGCCAACTTACAACTTGTGATTGAGGTAAATCCCACCCAGCATAAAGGAAATTAATATTCGCACAAAAGGACTCAGCAATGAGAGTATTGGAGCAGAGGGATGTCCCCACCGTGTTGTAAAGATTAAGAAGCCAGGGAGGGAGGAACTCGCCGTTTCCTATTGCATCAAGGATCACCTTAAAACCAAATGAGATAATATTATTAACATTTTATAAAACTAGGATTTACTACCAGACAACTTGTATTTAAATATAGACATACTTTAATGAGCCGCTGAAATGGAGCTAATAACCTAGTAAATTATTTAGAGCATGTTAATATTTTATAATAATAATATAATAATAATTAACGTAATTAATTAATTAATTTAATTTAATTAAACCTGGGAAATCCCATCATGTTGTTTATGTATACTACAGGTGCTAGAGCAATCATGAGCTTGACCTTTTCATTGTACTCGGGGTTGATGGAGGTCATTGCCCAAAACATTGTTGTCCCCATTGAGAATCCTATGTATTGGAGTTTTTTCTGCCCAGTGGTTTTGAGGGCGTAGTCAATTTCGGATGGGACATCATATTTTGCCATTTCGTGGAAACTAAGGATGAAAATGTTTATAATATTTAGCAATGGCTTGTGGATTATTTCGAAAATAATTTAAAATTTTGAACGTTTAATTTATCTTTCCTATATTATTGACTACAGACATAGACTAGTGGCTAACAGGCCCATGTGGGCCACTACTTTAGTAAAATCCTAATTCATTTGGCAAGCGTGTTAATTTTATAAAGTAACCCTTAAAATCAAACGATTCCATGTCGCTGTGGCAAAATACAAATGGCAAATTCTTCTTAACTCAGAAGGCAAAAAAATTTGGATGTCGAATGATTGATGTTGTGTTACCAAGTTTGATCTTAAGGTTTATAAATTAGTTCTAACGCGCTTGCCAAATGAATTAGGATTTTACTAAAGTAGTGGCCCGCATGGGCCTGTAAGCCACTAGTGATTCTATAGCATCAGGCAGACAGAGGTACATTTTAACACTTTTATAGAGAGGATTACAGGAAATTAATTTCCTCATCACCTCTTCATTTTAATTCTTACCTAAACTCCCAGAAACTTCTATCGGAAGTTGTCATTGAAATATGTTCCCTGGAATAGCTGTTACCTCTAGAGTTTCCTAACCAAATATCCTGAAAGAAACCATTTTATAGATCCATAAAAATCCTTCCAATATTAAACATTTTTATTTTCCCATTCATTTGGTCATGAAAAGTTTGCATAAATTACAATAGCATGGACTTGCACTTTCCCATCACTACAAAAATTATACAATGTCCTTGTAAGTGTCTAGGTCAATAAAAATATTATGATCTACATGTGAAGTAACCGAACTGTACCACAATGATGGGAAAACTCACCCAGCCTGAATCTGCGAGTCTCAGAGCTGCAAGGAAACAAAAAGCATTAAAATCAAATATCATTTGCATATCTTGATAAAACCTAATTAAGCAATAGCCAACTGCCCACATGACAGAATATACAGTTTCAAATTAGTTTAAAGAAAACTGTTTTCATTATCTAGAAATGTTAGGTTCCTACCTAGAAGCTTGTCAGGAGTATTCATGAACCATTCGAATGAAGAGGCAAAGAGTCCGTGTTGCAGGAAGATGACAGGTCGTATATTTTTTGGCGAACCTGGTGACACAAGCTCGTTTCTCCCATGCGGGATTCGATGCATTGTCAAAATATATCCATCTGAAGTCTGGACTTTATGGCTTTCCACAGGGTATCCGTACTTCTTGATCACTTGAGGCTATAATTATTCCAATTAATTAAAATCCCCGGAAACTTAAGACGGTGCACTATCATGCCAACGACTCAGTCATTTACAAAAAAAACACACACACGCTACGTACCGTGGTCATGTAGGATCCGGGATTCTCATTACTACTTTGAAGGACACGACCAAGTTCGAAAATGTCCTTGACTGGCTTTCGAGAACTTTGAAATTCATAGGGAAACTGGGCATCCGTGCCGGTAGGAAGGAATGTTGCAAGGGCCAAGAAGGCTACACAAATTATCACAGGTATAGTTCTGAGGGCTTGGCAATGCATTGTTCTGTACCGTGCGTAGAGGTTATTTGGTGTAGCAGTTATCGTCATTTATAACTTCTTGTGTCATTTAGTGTCTAATTTGAGATGTGTAAGAGTACTAATCCTAACTGAACAAGGTGCTAGGGGCTTAAAATCTCAATTTCCATAATAGAATCTAAAAATAATTTTAATCACTTTCAGTTTCAACAAACAAACGCCTCTTCACTAACTTGACTCTCACTTGTCAACCTCATCCTAATAATCTCGACTCGATTGCTCACAAATACCTTTACACAAAGGTAGTAAAAATTTATCAGAGTCTCCTTTGCGATTCAGGTTGTCTGCTTTTCTAGGATGTTATTCAATGGAAGCGGAAAGCTAGTGTTGACCCAGTCCTGAATTCCTCCCTAAAATCTCTTGTGTAGTTGAGGACTTTGAGGAGGACGAGAGGTGAGAACCTGTCTATTGGGTTCCTCTGCTACAAGTGTGGGAGTTACCTGGTGGGGAAGCCCTTATAAATAAATCCCCAGAGAGATGAAATCAGTCCAGGGAGGCTTTCATTTATGGGACGAACGACACATTTTCCCGTGCTCTTTAAGCGATGTTCGTAATTAGTTAACTTAACTATAATGATGACAATTGGCGGAGATCAAATGTGGCTTTTTACGCACTGAGCAATGATCGTAGATACTGTTGACTGTGTGTAGTAGACTGAAGGCAGTCGTTAATAGTTGCTGGATGTGATGCGGTCTTAATTAAGGCTTGGTAATGACAATGAGAAAAAGAAACCGGTAGTTGTAGTTGCAGTGGATGGGAAGAATTTACTATAAAATAATTCTTGCTCTCCTCCACTTGGGAAATATGCTAAGAAGAGTATGAAACTTCAAGGGAACCTATTAATAATATTTGAGCAACAGTTCCATTTATTTCCATACTATCTTTGTATTGGTATTTGGCCATTTGCCCATTGTTGCAATGTTACAAGCCCCAGCAATGTCCCTCAGACACTAGCTTCATTTGTAGGTTATCATCTTACTGAAATTATAACCTTTGGAATTTGGAACCTTCACTAGAATCTTCACAGATGAATTTTAATTTATGTACACGGGAAAACATTTTTATCATTTAAAGTCGGCCTATTTATAATTTTGTGAGGTTCATATTTCTATTCCGGGAGTTTCGTAGGTAATTATAGAGTTTAGAATTTCTGTGTCAATAGAATGACACCTTTGATTTTCCAATTGTGGCATTCATCGTGATTGATTAGTTTCAATACTTTGGAATAGATTGGCAACCCTTGGTTTGGTAGTTGTCAGATTTAAAAAAAGTTTACTCTCGTTACATTGTTATCTAACCGTAATGGATTTCTTTTCATAGTTTTACGAAACAATAATAAATGGAAAGGGATTCGGCATTTTAGTATTTATAAACAGTTTTTGAAATCCATGACAAACAATTCTGAAATCCCATAAAAACACCAAAGAAAAGAAAATACTTGAAACTGAGAATAGAACCAAGTTTCTTACATTCTAATTCGTTCTTGAGATAATTATAATATTGAGAAATCTTGAGAGGGAAACTGATCAGAATGAAATGATTTAACATTGGAAAAATCCTATCAAGTCAGCGATTTGAGTACTATAATAATATACAATAACTAATTTAGAAAATGGCGTATGCAATGAAATCCTTTAAATAAAACTGTGATTAATTTGAAAGTGTTTTAAAGTTAATGACATAATCTAGTTTTATAAAGATAAAACCAAAACAAACTCAAATCTGAAATCATATTTACTCATTACACAATTATCTTAGTCGAAAGTAATGAGGTAAATTAAATAACCACCTCCACAAAACAATCCTCACTTAATTTTCTGCAACTGGCATTTCCAGATAAAAACATCTCTTGCCTAGTTTCATTCAAATAATATTCAAAACTATAGAATTCTCTAAATGTGCCTTCCGAGAATCCTTCGGTGAGTTTAACTTTAATTGAGTAGTGAAGGTCAAAAGTTTTTACTGATAAAAATTGAGATCTTAATCCACCTATTCTATAGAATTAGGAATGATAAGAATCTTCAAGATACTAATTACTTAATTACTGCTTAATTACTCGTCACTTGTTCTTGAATAGGAGTTTTCGATCGGCTTGGATTAAATAAACATAAAACATGATGATACAGTATAAAGTAATTATTTCAGTGTTTGAACTAAGTAATTTCCAAGGACATCCTCAACTTCATCTCTTTTATACCAGAATTATTAATCTTATTTCATTTCAAGAAGCTGAGATTGTCCTTTCAATACCTTCATTACAATATGTTGAATGTAGAATGAGGATGCAAAATTTGTATCTAACAGATTGTATTTATTTATTTAACCAAGTGGAACATTTCCAACCCATCTCAAATACTTTTACATCTCCATAAGATGTACTATTAATCTGTATAATTCATCGTTCTACCAGACTCAGCAACGACCTAAACTTAAACACACATGTAATCCTTAATCGAGTCTCGTTGCATCTTTCTTATCATTGCAATTGCAAATGAACTCATCGTGGTCCATTTTACGATTGATTCTGTAGCGAGGACAGTAGAGAAGCTCTGTATCTTCTTTTGAGAATATTATTTTTAAACCTCTTCTCATCCCCGTTAGCACCTCCACGTCCTTCTCGCCTATAAGACTACACGCTTCTAATTTGATGACCTTCAGGTTCGGTAGTCTCTGTACTGCTAGCTGCAATTCCGTCAGGGATATCTATAATATCAAATACAAAGTCTATTTATTTTCTAGAAATCTGTACTAAATAATAAATGCTTGAAATAATCACATTGGGAAGCGTACCTGGGATTTTGAAAGATTCATGTACTCCAAGTCTTTTAGTTGACTATAGCCGTATTTCAAAGATACGTCGTGAATGTTTCCAATTGGGTATAAGTCCACAACTTTGAGTCCTGTACAAGGAGCGATGATATAATACTATTCAATAATAAGCCCATGTCATAAATTCATTAAATTTCCCTACTTACGGCTCATATCTGCCAGTCCAAGTTGGGACCTTTTCTTTGAACATACATTAACCGGGTTTTGAAATTCTTCAGAAGACATCCCCAGAATCTCATGGTCCGTAAACTTCTGAAGCTTCTCGGGGAACCTCAACCGAAGGGATTCCAAGTTCGGGAACAATTTCGCTATATCTTTGATTGAAAATGTATGGTTGATATCGTAGTATAAGTACACGTGGTACTGCAAAGTCAGGTCTAAGGCCCGCAGATTTGGAAATATTTTAGCGAAATTCCCCAGGTGACCATTGCCCCAGTGAGTGACCTTCAGACTCTCCACGTTTCTATGTACTTTCAAACATTCCTGAGTGAGGAGGGTGGTGAGGATGCTTCCGACCTCGATCTCTTGAATTTCAAAATGCTTCAACTTGGGAAAATATATTAGATGGTCAAAAGATTCAATGAGATTAGTCGTCAACGTTAGGGTCTCCAATTCTGGCATAAACATAGGCAATACTGGTGTTTCTGTTGAGTTAATTACAGGCTTTATTAAGATTGAAAGGGTCTTGAGACTTCCAGCATTCATTCTTAGCATCATCGTCATTGAATTCAAGGTCTGAATGGAATCCTCTAATCCAGGTGACCTGTACTGCCAAGGATTCAGATTCAGGTTTCTTAAGCTAAGGGTCATATACGCCAAGGATCTGAAAAGCCCCATGTCTAAGTTCTTTTGACCAGTTTTCACGGGCTCTATGGTCATAGACGTAAGCTGAGATATCCAGTTGCACTTCTCTCTCACTTCCATAGGTATTTCATTGTTCAGTGGGGGTCTTACGTTGCATCTTAAATACAACGATTTCAGATTGGGGAAAGCTGTCATGAGTAAAGTGAGACTGATGGCGAGGTTTCCATGTCCAGGTTGCTCGACTTCCGTCACTGACAAGTAATCCTCTTTATGAATGTCCACAATTTTCAGCTCCTCCAACTGTGGCATCCAGATGTGAGAGAAGATGTAATTATATCCTTTGACTCCTGAGTACAGACCCCCGTAAACAGTCTTGTTGGTAAATCCTAGGGATCTTAAGTGCAGTACTTTGATAAATGGCGTTACTCGAGTAAGTATGTAGGGGAAACTGATAGAAGGAATTGAGCAACATGAAAGTTGAAGTTTTTCAAGAGTTGCTCCGAATTTTTCCATAAGATTCCAGCCAAGCTCTCCATTTTTAATGCTCAATCCTACGAGGTCCAATGAGCCGATCCCTTGGTCTTGGTCCTGTTCCATTTCCTCAAGATATTTCTTCACTTGGGTATAGTTGGAGGGATTACTTCGAAGGACAAGGGATTGTCGCCTTCCTAATATTGTGAGGGAAGCATGGGCTTTCCATTGTGTGGAAACCCCCATGCATCTCTCCAAGTCTCGAACTGGTAGGTTGAGAAACACATTCTTCAATATCTGGTAAAAAAAGCAAACAAACAAAAACAATAGTTAACATTCAAATTATTAGTTTCATCTTAATCTTATGTTAATTATACTATTGCTAAATTCATAACTGTTTTAGTTTAATTTCGTACATGGTCGAGAAGGAGCGGGTGGACTTGACCTTGTGGCCATAAAAATGGAACGGACTCCTCAACCCTGTCGTCCGTGTGTGTAAACTGTAAATCCCAAATCGGGTGAATTGGTCCTCGACCATCAGTTCCTGTACCTTGACCCTTGAGACCTCTGTAAAACTTTCTATTACACTTCCTACCCATGAGGCAAATAGTTTCTGTTTCCGTTCTTCAGAATATTGGAAATACTGGAATGTATCTGGGAATGGATTTTGAAAATAATTGATGGATTGGAATTACTTCTTGCTTAGCATCTAGAGAAAAGGGAATTAGCTTTAATTTTGAAATAACGTTCAACAACATTTCTCACTATAATGTGGGAGTTGTTGTACAGGCAGCAGTGTGAGAAACTTCTCGTTCTAAAGGTAGTAGTGGTGGTGGTCGGCGTCGTCTTGTAAACTGTCGGACGTACCTCTTCCTCACATCCGAGTGCGCTACGTTCTTGACAGTATAATCTGAAAGTCTCACTAGTCTCACACGACACGACATGTAGTTTTATTACTTAACTTGACAACTTGAGATGGTCTTAAAGATGATTGCGTGTCTTTGTTAAAAATCTCACAATTCCCCAAATATGTTCGGAAATTCCAAACCGTTTCCTACATTTGAGACTGAGTCAAAGGAAGGAGAAAAGGAAAAAGTACTAAGTTATAATTTATGGAACATTACTGGATACAATTTCGGAATCTTATCAAATTTCAATATTTATTCATCATTTTAATGTAGGTACTATGGGGGTTTAGCGGAATGTCGAATTTGACCTTCAAGAATATAAGAATTCCAAGTTCAAGGTAAAAGCAGATCCAAGTCAATTTAAATACTCGCAGGGGGACTCCCGATGGAAGATTATTAGAGCAGCTACTTTATGTAGATGTTCGTGTGTCCTTCCAACCGTCCGTCTGTCATGACGATAACTCTCGAACGGATCAACTTTTTAGCCCGAGCCAAGCCTTGTAGAACCGTCGTGTCCGGCTGTCTGTCTAACGATTACTCAAGAATGAAATCACCCACACTTCCCAAATTTTGCACACGTCTTTTTTAGTTAAATTAGAATTTATTTTTGAAGATCCGGCAAATCGGTTTTGGCCAGCTCACCCAACCCAATAAATTCCAAAAACTGATCCACAACTCCCGAGTTTTGACACAAATTAGAGTTTATTTTAGAAGATGAGTACAACCAGTTCACAGTTGACAGTTGAAGGATTTGTCCATGAGGGCTGACACAAACCGACATTAAATTAAAAATTAAGTGACCTGAGCCCACCTGACTTATCAGCACTACTTTGTTATGTGCGTTTGAACGGTTTATTCCTCTTCAAATTCCTTTCTGCCATGTAAACTCTTGTCTCGTCCTAAACGTGATGTATAATATGAAATGTCAAGGCATGCCCATCTGTTAGTTTTCAGTCCCACGAAACCGACACGATCAATCCTGAAATGATTCCTGCAAGTCTCGGTTACTAATGTATGGGGACAATTAAGGTGTAATTTTATAATAAGGTCACTCAAGTCCAATAAAAAAGGGAAATAAATTTATTCGCCAGGACAAGGTTGCTCTTTTATCACATTACAATTTAGAGGCTGGATACTTACTGTGGTGGGTGTGTACAGCGTCCGAATCCAAAAGGATAACAAAATAGGGTACGATAAAGTAGGTGTTAGTCTGGTGGTTAGTTGTGCAATTAAATCCTGATCTACTTGGGAAGTGTAGTTCTTGTAAGCTCTGAGGTGAGCTGAGAAATTTGTCTGGAAGGATCTAAGTCTGGAAACTGTGAACTGCAGAGATTCAACATGAAGCGCTGACCAGGTTATGATCAGGATGTTATTAATTGCTGGACGGTATCGAGTAATCCAGTGTCGACTCGGTGGAACTTAACCAGTCATCATCTCCATGAATTCTAAAATTTAAAATAATGAGTTTCATCTGCTTTTCATAATTTTTCATAATTTTCAACGCTCAACTCTCACCATCGAAATCAACAGTTCCGGAACCATCCTCATCAATTTCTGTGATCATACAGTCCAAATCATCGTTTGACAGAGTGTCGTCGATTTCATGAAGAATCTGTTTCAAGATGTCGGTCGTGATGTATCCAGCACCTGGGTGGATTTTAAAATTTCGGAAATTCCTATTAATTCATAAATATAATTTTATTCGGATTTAGATTTCAACTCAGACTTACCCTCTTTGTCATACAGACGGAAAGCTTCCTTCAACTCTTTTTGGACATCTTCATCATCTTCCTCAACGATGAATTTGGAAGCCAAGATTGTGAACTCTTCGAATTCAATCTGTCCCGAACCTGGAATATTTATGACGTCATAATATTTTAAACTTCAAGAGATTTTCTCCTCAAGTATTATAAAAGCCTTGCCATCTTCATCGACCTCAGCAATGGTTTCCTTCAAGGTGTCTTCAGTGAAGGCTGTTCCCATCATCCTGAGGATGGTGGCTACAATGTCAGGGGTGACATAGGTCTTCCCCTGAGCAAAGGTATCGAAAGCCTTTCGCAGAACTGTGAGTATAAAAAAAAATTAAACTCCCTCCAGCATCCAGCACAAAATTCTCTGCACCAAACATAGATTCTTTTTCTGATAAAAACTTACTTGCGATCTGTTCTTTGTCTAATTCAGCCTAAAATGTATAAAAAATATAAAAATCCATGATTTCCAAAGTATATTAACCCTAAAGTATATTGAATCTTTCAAGAAATTCTCGGAAACCACAGTTGACCCTGCGTTAGCCTTTGCCGGACTTTGCCCCTGTAGACCATACCCTTTACGGGACTTTTTGATCCGGTATTATCAAGCATGAGGGAGACTAAGGGCTCCAATTGTATTTGAAACTTACCATTGCAAATCGTTGAGATTCCTAGGTTGGGAAAAGCTGTATGCTTATAAGAACTCGTTTGATGTTGGAGTTGCTATTAGGAGAAAATAAATCGAAAGAAGTCGGACGAATTCACCCTCAAGACTTGTTAGTTGTACTCTTGTATTGTGTCCTCTGGGGTCCGGAGTGGTGCTCCCATCTCAGTTCCTATTTATAGACGTTCATCATTCTATTTATCTCCATTGTCAGATTAATCCCTTCGGATTCTCTCAGCTCATTCAATCCTATTCAAGTTATAAAAAAGGATGGCTTTTCTGTCCCTCAGCCAAATAGAGATTTTTATATCATTCTCCGACTCCTCGACACACAGTCATGGGACAATTTGGGACCATGAAGGAGAACCCATGTGTTCCGTCGTAGAGGGGCTCCAATTCCCTTGTCTTTCAACTCCTCTCTGGCCTCTAGTCCCCCTCGTACATTCTTACTCCTACCAATCTAATGCCAATCTTGACTATAAGAATGGAATCTACGACTCTTTGGTCTACATTCAGTCGGGCCAAAGAGGGCATCTCTCTGCTCTGAGGTCTGACACCACCGCACCGCGTTATTTCCGTCCATCCCGATCTACAAGATTCTAATGGATGAATATTACTATTGTGGCTATTGTCTTTAATACAATGTGATTTGGACCTGACCTAAAACCTGGATAGGGTATTTTCGGAATCTACAGACTCATTTCCGCTATAACTCCTTACCTATGAATGAGATTTAAGAATTTCTTTCCCTATTAAATTCTCAAGATCATTCCGCAAACGAAAATCATGGATGAGGAATTTGGAGTGGCAGAGATAATAAAGTGTTTGCATAGTGTGGAACATAAATTTTTTAATCTCAACAACAACAGCAAAGTATCTTTCTTAGAAAGGTAACGGGTAGACATATAATCTCCTTTATGCAAGCACAGAATATGTAAGAGATGACACAGGAGATGATGATTAGTGCTGCAAGTACTCCAAGCCCAATCCAAACATAGTCCATTGTTTTAAGCTTCCTGCAGGTTCAAATATTTTTAATTAATTAGCTCAAAAGTATTAAGTGCATACCGTAAATCAAGGTATAAAAGCTTATTTTTATAGATAAAAAATCTAATGGAGGGGCGTTAATTTTGAGAGAGAGATTAGATGACATGATCTAATGGGGGGCTTATTTATGGGAGATTTTATTCCTTGAAATTCAAAATGCTTTACGCTTTCTGTACATACTTATCGTCATCGTCAGACTTTTTCGCTGTCGGACTGTTGTTATCTTGGAGAATAGTTTGGTCTACGGGAAGAGGCGATGTTAGTACCAAGTTGATTTGACAGGCCAAAGATAGTAAAGTGAAAAAGGTGATGAGCAATCGGGTAGGTAATTTTATTGTCATTTTGGATCCACAAGTTGTTCACAGTAATTAATTGTTAACTTGTCAATAGAGAAAGTTATATTGAAAGCAAAACGGCTCCACCTTGGAATATTTTATTACTTGAGCTAAGAATTTAGGAAATAGTTGATGAATCCTTATGGTGTGAACTGATATGATTCTTTGATAAATGACATATATATGCAATTGTTCAATCTAGCATTTGATGATTTCACAAGTTCGATATCTCTATCTTATCTATTTCGTGCATAAATGAGCTCTTTTTTCCCCGAAGTAAGATAAGATAGGACAAAATGTGAGGTCAGGCAGGAAGGTTTATGTACCCAAATGTGATATAGATGACGATGAAAATCAAACATGAATTATGTTTTGAAAATATTGCATCTATCATATGAGATTTATTATTACACATGAGTAATTTATTTGTAATTACATCATTTGTGCTCAGGCACGGGATGATATGAATAAGCATTTACATATGGAGTTATCAAATATCCGCACCAACATTCTCTCGAACATCATCCTCTTGAATAACATAGACTTTTTCCCATGGAATCCTAAGAAGCTCCAACTTATCCATTAGGACAAACTGGTACTGCTCTTGAACAAATGAAGTGATATCGTGAACATCGACAATCCAGTGGCTCAAGAATTTCTCCAAAATGTGACCACGGAGTCCTAACTGTATAGCCCGTCGCTCCACCTTCTGCCCGAACGGGTCATGGTCAGGATCCCATTGAAGCCTCACCTCATCTTGGCTTTCTAATACAGGGTTTACTCCTTGAAGATAAGAACCTTTGGGTTCATTGTCCTTACCTCGGCCAAGGGCTTGGGTGGCGGCTCGGAGAATTTGTTCAAAACCATGTCGCTTAATAGAGATAGCCAAGATCCGTTCTTGATCCTTTTTAGTGGCCCAGCCGGATCGAAACATCATCCATAGGAAGTTCGATTTGACCCATGTCATTCTCTTTGGGGAGAAATCAGGGCAGCCCAAAAATGTTTTGTGGGTCACGGCCCAGTTGGCTATAGAAGGCTTGTAAGCTTGATATAGGATGAATGTGTCGTCTGTAAAGATTCCTAGTATCACTTTCCCCTTCGTGGGCCAGCTGGATCTTACTTTAGGATAAAAATCAGTTTCAAATGGAAAACTCATTGGTATATTTTAATCGTTTTAATCCAATTTGAATCAGACCGGTTAACTAATAAAATAGTCAATACAAACTAAATGTTCTCAAGTATCTTCAAACGTGAGTTAAATTTCAGGTTCTTTATGAAACCATGTTTTCACTCTCAGTCTGACGTAACGTATTTATTTGTAGGCAAGGTCAAAGTCACAATCAATCAATAGTTTATGACTCATTCAAATTAGCATATTCCTTTTACTACTAGTCATATTGGGGTTACGAATGTGTCAACTCTGAAACTTTTATCTTTGATTTTATTTGAAATAAAATAATCCAGTAGGCTTTTAACATTTATTTTTATTTTCTGCTCTCTAACATCTGAGGCCTGCCTTTGTTCTTAAATGGTCAAAAATAATAAATGATATTATTATATTTGTCAGCATAGTAGTAATCCTTAGGTAATTATGCTACTCAAATCCTAAATGACATGACAGAACACATGATGAGGTTAGAATTCAACTGCTTTTGCTTGAAAATCTGATAATTATTATAAGACTGAGAGTCAAATAATTTATATTACAATTTCACATCCATAGATTAATCTTATAACATTTCTGATATCAAAACATCAAATACTAAAGTATTCATTGCAGCCGAGAACACTAAGGCAGTGAAACATAATCAACTTATTTCGTATCACAGAGTCATGTCAAACCCGGATATTATAGTCTGCATGTCTACATAGATTATGGCGACACACAACCTCACATTCAATTCATTAATTTATTTGCAAAACTAATTCAAAATGAAATACGTATCATTTTGGAACTATTGGAACGAGGTGATTAAAATTAAAGCATTGAGTTTTCCTTGACTCTTCAAATGTTAACATCAATACTGCAGAACAATTGCGTACCCAAGCTGTAAAAAAGTTATTCGAACACGGATTAATATTATTGCGACTTTTCGATCATTTTGTCTGAACTTTGAACAAATCTATGAAGATGAAATGGTGACTTAGAAGATCTTGTTTATTTTGAGGCTAGAAGTGGAACATTCATCTTCTAGCCAGATCCATAATTTGAATGAGGAGGAAGATTGTGTCGCTCAAGCCTCTCCTTGTACAATTCAAACAGCATTCGGTTTTGTTCATAGTAAAAGGGATTCGATTCTTGATTCAACGTTGGTGAATACTGAATTTTGTTTAAGGGGGTCACTTGACCGTTTCCATCAATGAGTCTTTCCTACATCACGAAAGAATAATTTGGAATCAAATCGAATTAGAATATCAAAATATTTAATTGTTGCATAATATACCTCAAAGTTCCCATTGCCTGTATGAAGATCAGCAGAGTTGTACCCGTTCATGCCATTGGCTGGGTGACTAAATCCACCCTGCCCGTCTCCAATTCCATTGGAATAATTTTGTAGATGACCTTCGTTATCCTGAAGGACTCCATTTCCGATTCCTACTGCTCCAATAGACGAAGTGTGAGAGTTTGAAAATGACTGATGAGGTAGATGACCATGACTGAATCCATTTTGAACTCCATTGTGGGACGGGCCATGAGATTGAGAACAGCTGTTGTGGGATTGCATTGTCTGAACTCCACCATCGAAATGGATGTTGTTCATTCGTTTGGAGAGGGGCAGTACGTCAGGGTCGTCCTCCTGGTTCATTCTTTCTCGTTTTCTGGGGACAAAATTAGATTAATTAAATCACATGTTTATAAGGATTTATTTTATTGATGAATGCTTATTTGTAATATTTCTTCCTTTAAACCAAGGTAACTTGAAACTCTGAAATAATAGGGTGTTGGTGTATATTTTAGATAATGCTCTAACATTTAACTCACCCATTTTGATTGCGAAGCATAGGAATGAAGTTATTAGATGCCATCTTGACAGGTAGGACCAGCGTGACTTAAAATCGTGTCAGCAGTCCATACTCTATAATTAAGCCGTATTTAAAAAATCTCTGCCGAAATCCTTGAGCACTCCTTGAATCCTTGAACGGGATTCCAAGTGTACATTCGAAATCAATTATTTCTTTCGCAAATACCCGGGCAGTCTCGCCCGATTCGGTCGTAAAAATGTTATCATGAAATTGTAGATTCTCCCTAAGGTTTGATTCAGTTGTTTTCTTCGACCACAATTCAACAGAGAGAAATTAGAAAATCGGAAAGGGTGATGGTTTCCATATAATTGGGTCTTCAGGGTCTTCTCTTAGATTCCTCTTCTTGGTATTAGCGTCTTCGTCAATCTGTCCACTTTTTCAGCACTCTTAGCTTAGCTAGCTTTCTGTCAACAAATGAAAACGATAGAATACAATCAATTTAAGTAACTATTTAAATTAAACTATGTGCTACGCTAAGTATTGGTACAATGTGCAATGACATATTTTAAATTTTAATCAACTCATCGAAAATACCTTTTCCTAACACCATGCTCAGCCTCATCTGTCAGATTAATTAAACTTTCGAAAATGTCTTGTCCATCGCCATGTGCCACAGAATTATTTGGGATGTTAAGTTTTCAAACGGAAACGAGAGCTTCAGAAACTTCAGACGTCATATAGATTCCGTATTTTACTAAACTGTTTAGTTTCAGAATTGTCTACTCTTTTTGCTTTCTAAAGAACAATAAATTTTTTGGAATTTTGACAATTTCCTAATTGCCAAAATATATTTGAAATACAACAATGAATTATTTTGTTCAAAGAATGACTTGACTGAGTTCAGATCGACTCCTTCCCGCTGGCAACTATGTGGAGCGAGTATACACCTATCGTCAATCCACTCTCTTCTACTACACGCTTCTTCAATGATAAAAACAACTCTTGATATTTAATACCCTTTTATTTCATCAAGTAAATAAATCCCTTTTGCACATATCGCTTTGCCAACAACAACTCTTTACTTCCTGAATAATGCAACACATTGGCTGGTATGATTAAAGACAGGCAAAAGCTTTTCTAGGTTAAATTTGGGGGATTCTCTGCTTTTCGTATGAATA
>JAQFYM010004032.1:0-16704 GCA_034694785.1 Agrenia bidenticulata | reverse complement strand
AATCTTTATCTGTGCATTTAAATTGTATATATTCCTAAATTTAATACCGCAAAACATGTGACTAGCGCAGAAAAACTATATGAAACCTTTTTACTACAACATTCAAGGAATTTACATAAAAGCTATGCAAACAACAAAAAAAAGTATATATTTACGCAAGGTTTGTAGCGGCTTAGAGTTGTTTCAGGGCTGTTAAGTAGCATGTTTTAGTTCAATGAAACATTTGTTGTAAAAAAGTGGTGTTGTGATTTACAAACGCAGGTCCCCTATTTTATTATATAAAAAATGTTTTTTGTTATTTTACAACCAAAAATATTGCTATAAAATATTTTAAAATTTTTATCAAAAGTTTTTTATTACTTTCATTTTTCTTTTAAAATGCACATTAGAATTTTAAACAAAATCACTATATTTACAACATATTCAAATACGTTTTGATTGCTTTTACTAGCATAAAAACGAAATTGTTAATTTAAACAAACACAAAAAGTTTTTTATCAAAACTAAAAGCTACATGAATAATTGAGAAAAACTGCTAAAAGCTAACTTAAATTCCTATTTGTTGCAACAGCTGTTAATGTAGGGTAACAATGTTGTTCAGTAAAAATTGATTTTGTGTTATTTTAGTGAAAACAAAAAGATTACATCAAATACGAACATACACAAAAAATTAAGTTCAAATTAATTCGGCGTGCAAAAAGAAAACAAAAATACATACTAACATAAAAAAAAAAGTCCCCTCCTAACAATAATTTGAAACATCACTAAAAACAATATTAATAATAAAAAAAATCGATATTTTCAGGCTTTGTTTTGGGTCGTTATGGCGTTTGTGATTGTATTAAAAGAATTGAAACTCCGAAACTTTTTACTTTCTGTATTTTTAATAGTAATATAATTTTTTTTTAGCGTTAAACTAACGCCATATGTAAGGAAAATATAATTTGTAGTAAAAAAGTAGATTTTTGTATTTCCCATTTGAAGGCTTGTAGTTTTGTGAATATAAACTTTAATCACTAAACTAATGACAATATTAAAGCTGTAAAGTAAATAGTAAAATTTATTGTTATGCCTACAAACCAACGCCATATGTAAGGAAAGGAAAGGTTGTAATAAAAAAGTATAAAGTTTTTTCTTTTATAAAAGCGTGTAAATACGTAAAAAAACCATTAAAAATTTGTTACAAATATAGCAAAATATAGCGTTGTACTTTTATAAGTAAAATAATGGCTTTTGGCGTAAAATAAATAGCATATATACGAAAAGATGATTTGAAATAAAGAATTATGTTATTTGATTATCTTTTAAGGGCTTTTACTATAATAATATTTGCATGTAATATTAAAAAGAAACAATTTTTGAGTTGTTTGTTTTATAGTATAAATACTCTTATTACCATAAAATTATCGGTATTTGTAATGAAAAGAAGATTTGTTATAAAAATATACAAGTTTTGGCAACCTTTCAAGGGCTTGTAATGCTGTAAATATGTACAAAAATACAACAAAAAATTTGGTTAGTTAATAGTTGTATTATTTTATGTAGAATAATTTTTTTGCCTCATCCCTCAAAAATCAACGCCATATATAAAAAAGAGGGATTTATAGATAGAAATTTAATTATTTATTATGCTTAAAATGGTCTGTAGGAACGTAAATATAAGACTTAGATTATTAAAAAAAAAATGTAATTTCTGTGCTGTAAATTTTTACAGTATAGCACTATTTTTACAATAAATAGGCGCCATATGTAAGTAAAATATCATTTTTTTATAAAAAATATTGTATTTTTTATTTTTTCTTTTATAAGGAGGTGTAATTATGTAACTACGTTATTTCGATTTATTAACTCAAAGTAAATTTAAAGATTGTAAATTTTACGTATTCCTTTTATATGCCTCTATAATAAGCGCCATATATAAAAAGAAAAAGATTTGTGATTTAAAATTATAAATAAAATTTACTTTTAATGACGTGTAAATACGTAAATCAATATGTATGGTATGCAAATATATGTATATTTTTGAGATGTTACTTTTTATCAGATGTTGTGCGATTTTTATAAGAAAACTAACGCCATATGTAAGGAAAAGCCAATTTTTTACAAACCAAAATTTCATGGTCTTTCGTTAATATGGGCTTGTAGTTTCGATAAATAAACAACTTTATTATCAAAAACTAATTATATTTTTAGTTGTAGTTTTTATGTAGATAAATTTTGTTGCTCCAAAATAAGCGTGAAAAAAAAGAAAAAAAAATCTGAGATAAAAACATATAAATTTGTTTTATTTATATTGGCGATGTAACTGTAAATAAATAAGTAGGGCTAGCATTATATGTGCATATTTTTAGGTTTTAAGATATACAGCAGTTGCTTTCGACCCTTAAGCTAACGCCATTTGTTAGTCAAAAATTTGTAATAAAATTTTTTTATACTCATTCTTCTTGTAACGGCTTGGTGCTGCGTACAAAAGCAAAATTGACAGCATAAATGTATGGAATTATCCACGTTTTAAATTTACCGTATTTTTCTTTTGCCGTCAAAATAAACGCCATATTTGAGAAAACAAAGATTTGATACTAATAAGTATAGATTTTTTGTTCTTATAAGGACGTTTATTGTGCAAAATATAAAGCATGGATTATCAAAAAAATGTAAATTTAAAAGTTGATAATTTTTTACATGATTAATTTTTTTATGTATGCAAAAAAGACGCCAAATGTACGGAAAAGAAAATTTGTAATAAAATATTTTTAGTTTAATTGTCTTTTATAAGGTCTTGTAGTTTTTAGGATATGAAATTTTGATTATTAAAGAAATATTAGCATATTTATTGCGTAAATTAAGCAGGTTTTTTTTTTATGCCTTTTTAAATAAACGCCATATTTTAGAAAAAATACTTTTTATTAAAAATTCATACTTTGATTTCTCTTTTATGGGCCTATTGTTACGTTAATATGCAATTTCCTTGTAAAAAATACTAGTATACGCTTTAAATTTGTTAGTAGGTAATTGTCTTTGGCCCCACAGTAAACAAAAATATAAGAAAAAAAAGATTTTTCTACAATCAAATTAGTAATTTTATTTCTCTTATACGGGCGTGTATTTTTTGTTATACAGCGGAGTTGTAATTCTTATATATCTAAGTGTCGTATATAAGTTTTTTTTTAAAATATTTATAGATTTAAAAAATGCTTTTCTACACTTTTGGAAATTTTTTTTTAGTCTTAAAACTCCCTTTTTATATATATTAAAAAATATTATGGTCTGAAGCATGCCTGCAAAAAAAAAACACAACAGTTGGTATACAATGATGCTTAAAATAAAAGGTTAACAACTTAGATAAATTTTTATTTATTCAATGCATGCATAGACTTATTTCCTTTTAATCAACTAGCTTTCTTTAAAAATGCCAATAATACTTTTAAAAAATGCAAAAACAAGTATAAAGTTAAAAGAATATAGGATATGGTTGTTAACCTCTTCTTTAGGGAGTTATAATATGTGCATATTCTATCGATCCGACAACTTGGAACCTTTTTACAAGATAAAAACTTTTTTCTTTCTTTCTCTGCATATTTTTTATATTACGTACATATTACAATTTACTAAATACCCCTTTTAAGTAATTTTTTTTTATAATTGTTAATTTGTGTGTTTTTAAGTATTTTACATGTGCATTTGTTTTCTTCAGTTAAAAATTGTAAACTCAAACAATAGACACAAGAATAAGAGTTTTGTAAGTGTAAGTTACCTGTGGTCAGTTTGTTATGTTTTCGTACTTAGTTGTTAGTCTATGTAAAATGCGTTTGAGCAAACAGAATCTATGGAAGCGTTTTATGTCGACCATGATGGGTTTTCTGAGTGATATACAAGCTTTAAGGGGCGGTTTTGCTGATGAAGTTACTACTGAAAAGTAGACATACTAAATTTTAATGCTATTCATACGATCTGAAAATATTAAAGTTGCTTCTATCAAACATAGTAACCTGTTTTTGTATTTGTTGTCAAAAAGTATAATCCCTTGACAAGTATGTACGGAGCATTTGCTACTGTAGTATGTCAATAATAGAAAAAAAAAAGATCAAAGTGTTTTTCATATACACCCTGCACCTGTAATTTTTTTCTTTGTTGTGTTTAAACCAGACAGTATACTTTCTATTATGCAAAAAACAATTAGATTTGGCAACGATGTTAATAGCAGCGCTGCATCTTAACAAAATATACAGGGTAAAAGAGAACATTACATGTTTAAAAAAAGTATAAATATTGTCGAAACATCATCATAGGTTTTTAATTTCTCATTTGGTATAACAGCCAATCCAGTACAAAATATACCGCTCATTGTCTGTAACGCTTATTGCTGTAATCTAGCAATTCTCGTAATGTGTTTTGCATGTAAAATCATCACATGAAATTAAGACATTTCTAGACTTATTTAAAAACCACATTAGAAAAAAAACATATCCTTGAAATTCAGACTCTCATTTTTAAATTTTTTTGTATAGCTGAGTCTTCTTCTTTCCAGTTTTTAAAAGATTATCTAGCTCTTTCGTAACAACTGGCTTTGTGTTTTTTTTTGTTTCGTTATTTCTGATTATACGTGATTTTTTGTTTATTAAATGGTTTTATTCCGACGCAATAAGTCTTGCATAATATAAGTAGGCGAGTTTCGTCCTCCCAAACAAATGTATCTCTATTTTTTATTGTTGTACATATACCGTTTTTTGTTGTAGTTATACAATATGTATATACATTTTTTGTAAAGATTCTGTAGGGTACTGCAAAGGTAACAAACTGTGGTACGCGTACCAAAACGGAATACGCCGACAAAATTTGGAGTTACGCCAAAAACTTTTTGAGAAGACTATTACATTAACAAATATGTTTGCTTATATTTGTATACTTATCAATGAAATTATTCTTATTGTTTTATGCAAAAAACAATCAAAGGGATATTTGTATGGTAAAATTTGTTTCATTTGCGTTTTTTGTATTTTTTTTTACATTTTTGTTAAAATTGCAATTTTATCGTCAAAGAATTTTTCAAACAGTAATCCGTTTACTTTAAACTATAATTTATAAATAGTTCTGTATTTTTTTACATTTATTAAAATTATAGTCATGATTAACATAAAAAAATCACTTGTGCAACGATAAATTTATATAAAATTTTTGCACTATATTTTGTTTTGGCAATGGTGCAACAAAAATACTTGAACCATTTTGTGCATAATTAGCATACACAAGATAATTACATAAAATAGCGTATTTCTTTTTATATCAAATTTTAGTGTCGTAAAAAAAGGTTCAAAAACAAAGTTTGGCAATAACTTACACTAGATATGGGTATTTTGCACGGTTGGTTATATAATTATATTTGTAGCTTAAATCAAGGGTTTTAAAATATTTTATGTATTGTGTAAAAAATACAACAAAACTATTTCAATATTATTGTAACGTACAGAAATATTAAATCGCATATACTTGGCATTAGTTTTTTGTGTCGGTTCGTTAACATCAAACTTCTATGCTTGTATATTAAGAAAAGATCTGTATATTACAGATAAAACTTATTTGAAAAATAAAATAATTAAGTAAAAAATACCAGTTGCGTATGGTTACAGCTTTTTTCCACGAAAGATTTGTTCGGTAATGTAAATTAATAATTTGTTTCTATAGTATCTAACACTATTCTAACATTTCCTGTTAAACCTGTCGTTCTAAACACAAATAAAAACATTTTGTAGCTTAAAAAAATACTAGTACAATATATGTATCTTGCAACGGGCAACCACATTTTTTAGAGTTATTTTGCAATTACATACATACATGTAAATTTGACAGTACTTTTTTGCAAAAAAAAAAAAAATTATTCTTAGATGTGTCAATATATGTCAAAAATACAATCCTATATAAGTGCTGTGCGTTTAAATTTTATCGTTTTTTTTCGAGCATTTATTATTACAAAAGAAGCTTCAGAAAAGAATAAACTATTGCCATATTTGCGCAAAAAACGTTACATTTATCTGCGCTTTTGCAGTGTTGATTACATTCTACTTTGTTAAAATGCAAAATTCGTCTGTAATTTGGTTTTTTTATTTCATAACTTATATTTCGTTGAGCCCAAACAAGATAGAAAAATATATCGTTTTTTGCCAATCTTAGTACTTTATTTGTACAAACAGTGTTTTTATGTTTTTTCATTTACTTTCCATAAACGTGTTTATTTAGAATTTTAATGTTCAAACAGACTAAAGTCTGTTTTGTTTTTTCTTTTCGTTTTTAAAATAAAAATATAGATTACCATTTTTATAAGTTTAAAGTCTGTGTAAGCATAAATATAAATATTTTTGTGCTGCGCTATTTTATATTTTAATCAAATGCGTATTTAAAACATGCGTATGATATAATTACCGATTCTGCTATTTTTAACAAGTTTTAAGTAGCTTCTCCAAACTAGGGAGCTTTAACATGCGTTGTTGTAGATTTTTGTTATTTTAGACTGCATTTATTATTACACAAACAACTTGTAGAGCAAATTCTTTAAATTTCGTTGCCGTATTTCTGTAAATCAAATCAAAATATAGAAATAATTAAAAACTATTTGCAGCGTTAGACTTTTTATTTTTCTGTTGTTTTTTTTTATGCAGAAGAACTGCAATAAAACGTACTTATAGTATTTACGATCTGATGCTATGCGTTTTTTCTTTTTTTTTTTGTTTTTTTGTATATGGGTAACAAAGTTTTTTTTTTTGTGCAGGAAATATTTAGCAAGTACCACCATCAACTTCAATAACCCATTTATACTTAACAAAAAATGCGATATCATATATAAAATTGCGCAAAGTATCGTACTACTATAGTTTTTGTATGTACTACAGCTGATTAGCAGCGTTTCACTAGAAAGAATATTATTTTTTGATTTTTTTTTTCTGCGCTAAAAATAATTTGGGGTAAAGTGATGTAGAAAACATATTAAAAGAGGTCTTAATGTTTTTTTTTACTAATAAACTATAAACATAGCTGTTTGTATAGAAAATAAAAGCAACTAGGCGTATATAATATGCTTATTAAGACAAGAATGCAGTAAATATTTTTTTATCTCATATCTTTAAACATTGAAAAATCTAAAAATCTAAAAATATAAAAAACCAAGCTGAGTTTTACTTGTTTTTCTAATACTATATATTTATAGTTTATATTTTTGCGCGATAAAAGATATCAGTCTAAATATCTTTTATAAGTTAACAATAATTTTGAAAAAAAACACTATTAAATCCAGACATAATTGGCAAAATGCCATTTATTTTTACAAATAATTCCAAAATGCCCACTTTAAAAAAAGCAAAAAATCTATCTTTTTCTGGTTAAAATATAATTTTGATAAAAATGTAACAATATTGTATAGAAAACTCAAGAATAAAAAAAGTAAAAATAAAATAAAAATGAAACAAAAAAAAAACAGTATGAATAATTGAGCGAAAAAAATATAATTGTTGCAAACAGGGTGCATAAAAACTATGCAAACTTTTTGCACTAGATAACGATTTTTTATGCATGCAAGCATGAAAGTATTTTGTTTTTTTATTGTCTATGTGTATCTTAATCTATTTTGCATTCATTTGCCTTAGTTCTATTTGGTTAGAATCAAAAAAAAACAAAAATTTTTGTTACATGTGTTTTTTTTCTACCTTTTTGCGTTTTTTTGTATAAAAAAATCACAAGGGGCATTTAGAATTTGTTTTATCAAAAAAGGTTATATTGTAATATTTTAACAAAACAACGGGCATTTTGATAACATGTTTCAAAAAAAGGTTATTTTAGAAATTATCCCTTAAATAGTCCCATAAACAATTTTTTATTAAATTTTTTAAAGCACTTTTTTAGCAAATTTATTGTTAGTTTGCCATGTTTACGCTATATTTTTGAACTTTTTTTCGTTGCCAATTTGAAGCTTCTTATAATATAGATAGTTTGTGGAAAGCATTAGAAGCAAACGGTTTGCCTTAAAGCTAGCGTTTACATGTACAATTTGTTTTTTTTTACTGGTTCGTTATACGCCTCTTTAAAAAACTTTATACAATGTTATTATTGACTTCGAAAAAAAAATCATGGTAAATAAAAGCCGAATTATAGCGTACGGAAAAATAAAAAAAACAAAGTTGGGTAAATATATACGCTGTAATCCGTAACACCTACCGTAATATGACGTAGTTACATACATAAAAAATCATCGTGCATTTGTTGTCTGAGTTTGATATACGAGTTGATTTTTCTATTTTTAGTGTTTTTGTACCCCCTAAAGCAATAAAAAAGCTTTTTTTAGTTTTTTTTGTATGCTGGGGGTACAAAAAAATCTGCATAGATATGCAGAGGTACGCTTGTAAAAATTTTTGGAACCGCTGATCTATTTTATTAAAGGTTTTTATATACAAGTTTAAACTATTTTTTCTTAAATTTTTTAAAAACCGCATGTTAACATCTTCTTTACACACTCAGATAATCTTGCTGTAATTAAAAATTTAATCTTTACTCTGAAAGTGTATTAAGTATAAAAACAATTGAGCAGCAGTGTCTTGTAATACACTTCGATGTGTATAAGATATTTTCGAGAGCTTTTTTAGTTTCATTTTGATACTAAAAATATCATAATTTATTTTTATTTTAATTTGACAACAAATATCCGGTATGTAATTCTGTTTTTTTAGCAAACTTTTTTTTTGTTTTGCAACATTTATAGTTAATCAAAAGTCTTGACCTATATTGATATATTTATTTAGTTTTTTAGTTTTGTTTTGTAGTTCGGTCTTTTGTTGTGTACCTTATCATTTTTAACAATACTACTTGATTTAGACGTTAGCATATACTCATCAAAAAATTTAATCTGAATGTGGTGTTAATTTTTATTTATATTATTTCGTGTAATCCTTCGGCTGCATCGCTTATCGACATGATTCTTTGCGCATTAACAATCTAACGAACCTGATCTAGATTTTTTACAATAGTTTTTTGCCTGAACGGTAAAGCTAGTAAATGTTCTCTTTCCATATTTATTTTATTTTTTTGTTTCCTGTAACCTCTTTGTAGTCTAGAAAATATATGAACAGTTCTGTTGTTCAACATTACATTTTCTTGTTATTATCATTATTAAAAAGCATTTCTTCTTTGTTTAATGTATCCGCGCTAGTACATGTTTTTGTTTTGAAGCGTTGCAAGTTTTTTATTTTGCCGATTCGCTTCTGTTCTTTGCGTTTGCTTATTAAAGTTGATGTTGTCAGAAATTTTTGTTCAAAAAATATCTTTGCATAAAGTCTTGCCGTTTTGGCTATAATTTCACTATCATGGTCTTCGTCTTTGTCCGCTATATTTTAAAAGTTGTTATGGTCAGGGGGTGATATCCGAATAAAAATCTAGAGGGGGCTCTTACTAGTTTTTTTTCTCTTTAGTTAACAGCTACCGCATTTTTTTTTTAAATAAAAAAAGTTTTTTTTTGTAATAAAACATGCAATTTTAATTTTTTACTGCTGTTTTATGTGCATGCAAAAATTAGGTTACACTTTTTTAGTTCTGAACACACATACATATTAGTTAATAAGTCGATATTTTTTGTATATATAGACAGCCAAAGTAATACAAAAAACTTATTAAAAACTTGAAGAGTTATTTTTTTGCCGTTTGAAAAGCAAAAAAATACATTGTGCGCAAAAACTCTCAAATATCTACTGTTTTGTTTTGTGTATACCATCTTAATTGTCATAAAGTAAAAAAAAATTAAAAATTCATAATTTTTATTTTTTGCGGCATAATTCGTCTGGAATTTACAAAAATTATTTTGGCTGACTCTCTTTTCTATAACCCCGTACAAGCAAACTACGCAAAAAAGGAATATGCGTCATTCTTTTTGCATTTGTGGAGTTTAATACTAGAAACCTTACATCTGTTACCTTGCTAAAAATTTGTATTTTTTTTTTTTTTTTCGTAACGCCGATTTAAAACCAAACCAAGTGATGTCTTCGTATGGATATCGCATTATATGTGCAAAATTGTTTTTACTAGAAAAAAAAAATATGCAAAAACTCTTTAAACATACATTTTCTCCACAAGAAACATTTAAAAGACGACTGCTACTTTAATACACATTTCTTTATGTCGCAACGCAAGAGACTACTTGTAATGCCAAACAAAGGTATTTATAATACTATTTGCAACAATATATTGCGCTTATGAAATCAATATACACACGAATCACTTCGTAAGGCAGTTAAAAGATATGAGTTTACTATAAAAAGAGTTTTTATGGCCAGGTTATTGCTAAGAATGACATCACGCAATACTAACATAAATTTTATGGATCGATTATATACATTAAATAGATGTCAATCAGATATTTTATTGCAATTGTTCTGCAATATTAAACTGGTAAAAAACTCTGCATAGCAAGATCTGCCAGATGTTGCTTTGGCTGACTTATGTTAAGTTGTTGTTGTTGATGGTATACAGTATGGAACTATGTTTTTTTTATATCGAAAAACATTAACAATAACTTCCTGGCGCAGTAAAAGAAAACAATCATGACACATATCAAGACATAATATATGAGTATAAATTGCATAAATATAATGCTTCATACGTTTTAATATACCGAAGGAAAGTTTCTGTTTTTAAGATATAGATAAAAGTATGCGTTTTTTGTGTGATTCACACATTTTGACAACCAAAGAAATAAGCAGTAAGCTCAAACGAACTAAACTTATAAAATGCGTATCAACCCAAAAAAAAAATACAAATAACAAGTAAACAAGATCGATGCGACTGTATAAAACAAAACTAGTCAGAATCAAACGGAAAAAAGTGTTTCGATGTTTTATACGTGTTATGCTTAAGTTGTATCTGCTATTGCCTTACGATAGTGAAGTAAGTTTTTGTACATTGACAATTAACGCAAATATACATAGAATCCATAAAACAGGGCAGAAATTGCTTGCACTTGTACTAAAACACAGATTAAAAATAAATTATGATTGAAAACGTTAAAAAACCAAAATTTCATACGGCAACGCATGCAGGTCTGTATACACTATTGCAAAAATACAAATTTTGCAGTGTTTTATGTACGTATTGTGGATTTTAGCTAGATCAAAACTTATTTTCGTATTATAAATATCATAAACAAAAGACAGATTACTAAATATTTGTGCATCACATATACTTATCTTAAATAAAAGAACTAATGTCATGTTTACACACATTGTTCGTGTTTTCTGTATTTTTTACAGCAAAATTTTGTTTACTGCCTTCCAAAAGGTAAAAAACTTAAAAAAGCTAAAAACACAAACATGCGCAAGTATTTGTCTTTTGCGTCTGTTGCAGCAATGTACAACTACATTTTTTGTGCATGACACATGAATGGTCATACTTTAAAATGGTTTTACAAATCAACAAACAAGATTAACAATGTATGTTATAATAGTAACACATGATCAGTAAGCTAACATATCGTTTAAAATTGCTTTGCATATGCAAATGTGCCTTTTATTTACCAAAAATACTTTTTAATACTTTATTTTAAAATTTAAACTGAAGAAAAATTTTAATGTATACCGGAGTAAAAGGTTCGATGGAAGACAGTTTAAGAACAACAAACGAACAGTTTTTTGTATCAACTTACATTTTAGCTAACAACTTTATGCTACAAAAAATGACACAGTTAAAATTTATATTAGGTTTAACGTCTTGAGTCTACATTTTTTTTGCGGCAAAATTATACGAAAAAAACTTTTGCCAAGTGCTTTTACAGGTTATGTATGCTAGTAAAGCACGCAAGGCTCGTAAATAAGGTTTTTGATATACTAAAAACTATATAAAATGTTTTATTTACATTGTTAAAAAAATTTGTGTATGTTTTTGGAATAGAAAAAATAGGCACTTTTTAAATTTATATGTAATTTTCGTTTCAACATAATAGAAATACTTGCAGTCGTAAACCACACTAAATATTAAATACAAAATAAAAGTTAGTTTCTATTCGAATCGAAACATACAACATATATCATTGCGTAACTTTTGCTTGATTTAAGCAAACCATATTTTTACAAATAGAATGCAAAGAGACAATTTGTTTTGTTTTTTGTAGTCTTCCGGTGTTTAAATTTATGCTGTTCGTTGTTCGTGCAAAGTTTTTTCCGATGGTCTTTTAGAATAAAGGTACAGGATAAATCTGCTAATATTAGTGTTTAATTTTGCTTGCCTTTATAATTATTTTTTTTTTTACACTAAAAATCATTATCACCTTTTTTGTCTTTTGTTGTACCTTTTAAAACAATACCTTAGTAGTATCTTACATAGATTCTTCCTTTTTATCACAAAAATTTCGAACTACATATTAAGTGTGTTTTAGACACAAATACTACTCGTTTTATATATCGCTATGGCAGACTATATATATTTGCCTTTTGCTTTTGGTAAAATTTGATTGTCTTTACCGTAATCAAAGTTTATAAAACCTTCAAAAGCATTTTTGAATACTAATATACAAAGAAACAAAAACAAAAGTGGATGCATGTCAAGTTTAACAAGAAAAAACAAAAAAATATGGCTTCTAAAAATGTCTCCTATACTTTTACAAAATTATGAAGTTCTTTTATTATAAATACACAGTATAAAAATATAGAGAGGCTTATGGCCTTTTGAGCCTGCCTTCTCAAGCATATCACCCCTGGTTATATGCTCCCATGTTCTTGTTTGCATTAAAATCTGTAGGCAGAGCAAACAATTTTTAATGTGATACTATTGATAGGATACTGTATCCTTAATATAATTGATTGTTTTTAAGACAACTGTATTTGTTTTACATATCCACTTCTATTTTTTTACAAGAGTGGTAACATATATATGCATCATGTTTTCTTTGGGTTTTTTTGTTTTTTGTGTGTTTTTGAAGCGTCATAAGTACAACCCGCAATGTTTGTTTGTAATCTTGTTGCTCTTTAGAAAAGCGAGTTGGCAGAATGTAATTCTTAGGGGAAAAATTTGTCATCGTATGTGCATACCGTGCCTCTCATGTGTCATCATTTCAATCTAGTAAATGTTTGTTGCCAAAATTATCATACGGATATATAAAGTTGCATCTAGATATATTTCACTTAAGCATGTTCTCTTTATTTTATCTATACTCGTCAATTCTTGAGACGGGATCTTTTTTATTTTTTATACATCAGAAAATGGAAAAGTTGCATAGTTAGACACGTGCTTATAGACTTATGTACGCCTTTCTTGTTTGAGTATGTTTTTATCTTCTTTTTTACATTGTTGAAATCATTTCTTCTTTCTTTATTATGTTTTTACTCATTGGGTTTTTAATAACAGTCTATGACAGCTAGAGGCCTTTTGATGGTCATATATGTTATGACTAAATAAATATAAAAACAGATGGTAACATAATATTTTTTATATGAATGGTTTTACTAAATTCCTTTTTTTTAAATTTTTTTGAAAATTTATATATTAAAAAAAAATTATCTATATTATTCTTGGTATAAAAAAATGAAATATTACTAAAAACGTTGGTTTACTACAAATATCTTTATCACTTATGTTTCGACGCATTAAACACAAAAAATATTAGTTTACTTTTTACGTCTATCTACGCGAAATTTGCCATAAATTTGCATTGACACAAAAAAAACTTCAGCATTAAGAGTGTGAATAGTTTTAACTAATTTACATAAAAAACCAATAAAGGGATAAAATTATTTTTCCATTTTTTTTTTTTTAATTTATTCTAGGAAAATACAGTGTTTGTATCGGTAAATGTAGAAATTTAGTTATTCTGAAATTTTGTATATTTTTTCGGGGTTTTTTTAACCTTTGTAATATGCTTGGGATAAATATATTGGATCAAGGGTAGATCCCCAGCTCCGACCGACAAGGAGACTTTGATGCTGATATTTTTTTCTACGGGTATCTTACACTTGATATCTTCACCAGACAGGGGAAACCCTTGATGGCAAACTTTTCTAAAAAAGTGTTATCAAACCATGAAAGTTTAATTAATATCTTAAAAAACATCATTTACAACTTTAAAATAGCCTTTTTGTGTGTAAATGAAAATGTTTGACGTTTAAAAACAAAGGTAACGCTAAAATAACAAATGAAAGTAAAAGTTAGAGTAGGAGATAATGTTACAAATATGGGTGAATTTGGTTCAGGTAAAGTTAGATTAAGACCTAGTAAACGACAAAAAGCAAAAATACTGCTGGCTATTAATGCTTTTTAGTAAGGGTACGCATTCAATCACGTGTTTCTTCTCTAGTTTTTTATAAGTTGTAGCAGACGTTTTTTGGTCTTTCTGCTTTAAACTTTTTTTTGCAATCAGAGGGGATTTGACCCCCGAAACTATTTTAGGGGGAATTGCCTCTTGATCCAACTTATTTTTCCGGAATTTTCTATTTTTCTTTGCCTTTTTTATATTCTAGCTTGTAAAAAACATGCCTCTTTTGAGGAGCCTTTAACAGTTCGTGCACGTACTGTATCATATCTTCGCTATATATATTCACATAAGTAATTACTCACCGAAGCAAAAATTCGATATAATGGCTCCCTATATTTTATTTACACCATTGTTAATCAATGGGCTGTTACAAAAAAGGCTTTTAATATACTTTAACCATAGATAACAGAATTTTTGAATAGGATTCGCTGCGTGGAGCAAGTTTTTTGCACTTTGGATAATAAAACAGCCCACTTTGAAGGTAATGTGTTTAAAATATAAAGTAAAAAAAAATCTAAATGTACATTACTGCCTTTTTACATACCATGGCTCGTCGAATAACTAAATTAAAACAAATGATTACTCAAAATATGCATCAATGACCAATGTAAAAAATGATAAAAATACTATGTCCACGGATTATTTATCAAAAGCGTTGTATCTTATTAAAGGTTGTTCTTTTGTCATAAAGCATTTATATGCAACACAGAACACAAAAATGCAAGTTTTTAAACCTTATACACATATATTTAATGCTTTATTGCATTACGGAATACTATAAAAAAGGTTCTAAGCAAAAAGCATGCACTTAAGCAGCTATGATGTATTTGTCTCAGTTTTTTTTCATCATGGACGGACAATAATTTTAGAAACCTTGATTTTACATATGGGTAACTAGATAATAAATGGTCAATTGTAAATTTTTATGAACCACAAATATCTACTTTATAGCCCAAATTTTAACAGAAACGCATTGTAAAATAGTTTTTATTTGTTTTATTTGTATAGCGCAAATGCTTTAACAAAAATCAGCGCTAACAAAAAATATTTTTTATCAATAAAATTAATTTTACATTTATTCGTATAAACTTCATACCTAAAAAGTTTTACTGCGTCCTGATTGTTAATTACTGCTGTTTGCATTTTATCCAAAGATTTTTTTTTGCGTAAAGCAGATATACTCTACTGACTCATTCTAAAATAATAAAACAGCAGTTGTATACAAAAAATTAAAATGGAATGCATTTTGCCGATTTTTTGACATTTTTGCCAGGAAAAATACAATATGTACTTAATTTAAATTTTTGTTTTCGGTTCTTGTGATATTCAAAGTTTTTTTAATATTTACAACAGTAACTATTGAAAGGCACATTTTAT
This sequence comes from Agrenia bidenticulata, assembly GCA_034694785.1. Lineage (NCBI taxonomy): Eukaryota > Metazoa > Arthropoda > Collembola > Entomobryomorpha > Isotomidae > Agrenia > Agrenia bidenticulata. The sequence continues at coordinate 1,055 of JAQFYM010004032.1, read as the reverse complement.
TGAGTTGCAACGTTTTTTTTTTGCGTTGTACGCATTTTTTGTACTTTAAAAACAATTTTGCTTTGTATTTTAAGTTGAATATCAGTTAAACATAGCCAACAAGTATAAAAACAAAGTATTATGGTTTCTCGTGTTATGCAAAAAATCGTTAAGTTAGTTGTATTGGGCGAAACAGACCATGTTTTCTATTTTTACGTCTAAATACATAAAAACACAAAAAATGCGTGCTTTGCTCTAAAAAGCTGCAGTGTGTAGATTAATACATTCATTTATGGCTATACTTAATACATAACTGTGTGTAAATCATAGTGTTAGAGCAAAATTGACACTTTTTTACGACATGTTATATGTCTATACATATATAGAAAATATTTCAATTATTAAAAAAAGCTTAGAATTAGCTTTGTATCGGATGATAACTAAATACGTAAGTTTTTTGTTATTAATTTTATAAAACTCAGTTTACAAAGTTTGTAGAATTTTACCAGCTAAATAGGGGAGCTTTACTACATTTATAGGCAACATAATGTTTTAAAATGTGATTACGCTGTAGCAATTATATTTATAGCGTGGTATACGGCATAAGATACCTTTACAAAATGCCTTCGCTCATTGATCAATTTTTATAGCTGATCTTTTAAGAATTTAACTAAGTTAAAAGTAATATAACTTACTTTAAAAGGAGGATAATATTTAAAGAGTCGTTGCTACTTTTTTTATGTATGCGAACTATCAATATAAATGTGCGCATTTTTTTTATCGAATGCATCGTCCTTTTAGTAGAAATATGTGAAGCATTTGCAGGGGCTTTTTTTAGCTAAGGATGTGAACTTTTCTGTGGTGTATGGTAAAACTTGTATACTGAAAAAGACCCTGGCAAAATTTTATTTTTAGTACAAAGCTGCTATACGATCTAACGTAACTAAAACACGTTTAATTTTTGAAGGTTGTCTTTAAAATAGTATTTTAACGTCTTACAAAACCAACAATGTATTTTTCAATTGCTATGTAAAATTATATTTATTTTTCATAAATAATACATATAAATATTTTAG
>JAQFYM010004031.1:0-16706 GCA_034694785.1 Agrenia bidenticulata | reverse complement strand
GGAATCTAACGTTGCTTTTTATCGGGACTTTTTTATTCTTTATTTTCTTATTGTTATGCATTTTTTAGTGCTTATTATCGGGACATTACGGTAATATCTATTTTTTCATCGTTGGAACAAGATAGGGTTTTTGCATACACATAATCTTTAAGACTGATATTCTCGTTTATATCATTTTTGTTTACATCTTGCAAATATTGTGTGATGGTGATATTCTGCTTTTATTGTTTCTTTTTCCTTATCACTTTTTGTCACGGTACCTTGGTTTTGGCAAAAACTAAACATTAGTAAAACAATTTATAATTGTTTGATTAGAAATATCATCATATGCACAACTGACTGCTTGCACAGCATCCCATAACTTATAATTTTTCACATCAATTGAAATTTTTTCATCTTTAAATTGAATGATCTTAGATAGAAAGTATTTTTTGTAACACACCTGTAAGTTATATATTATTCCTTAGTCAAAAATTAGATAATTGAAGTGACATTTAGTGGTAAAAAAAGAAAATTAATATTGCTATATCCTATGTCTTTGTGTACAGAACAATTATCGAAACTCAATAAAAATTTTCTCTTTTGAACTTTTATAATAAGATGTATTTTTGTCATATATTCATCAAAAAGCGTGCTTGTCATCCATGCATTTTTTGAACTTGCATAAATCAAATTTAAATTACAATTATCTTTATTTCTTAAGGCTCGAGGCTTTTTGCTTTTTCCTATTATAAATAATGGCATTTTCTCCCCAACTGCAGATATCATTAAATTTACTGTTATTCTTTCCTTTGATTTCTTTTTTCCGCAAAACTTCATTTTTTTTATTTTGAATGTTTTGTCTGGAAGCAATACCTGAAAAAAGCTGATTCATCCAAGTTAAAAATAATTTCCACTCGATATTTATCTTTTATGCGAACAAGATCTTCACAAAATTTAAATGCACCTTTAACATCCGCCGATCCACTCTCCCCGTGCACTTTACTAAATACAAGATTATATCGTTTTTTCAATTTATCCATCCATCCATTTGATGCTGGGAATTATTAATATCAAGATGCTTACAATATTCTTTTGCTATTCCTTTAATTATAGTCCCATTCACTGGAACGCCTTGTTGACACAATTCATCAATGCTCCTTATTACAAATTTATTCAAATCTCCAAATTTTTCATTTCTAAACATTGGGCCGCTTTTTTCTAATTCATTTGAGTTGCTTTAGTTTTCTTTTGATATTTTATAAACATAAAAAGGCGAAATTGAGTATTGCTCAGCTATTATATCAACACCGGTCTTCTTTTCCACCTTTAAAATCTGTATTTCGGCCTTTTCTTTATTGTTTAAGCTTCTTATCTTCTTTCGATTTGATACAATTTCCGAGGTTATTTTAAAGGGTAAGTGCGTCTAAATTATAAAGAAAAAATATTTGGATAAATGAGAGGAAATATATTGCCAATAAATTTTGACAAAACTAAACCATATTGATGATTACTATGTATCATTATTATTTAATATTACAAAAAATACATACAAGTAAAACGAGAAATAATCTTCGTTTTTTATGGTGCTTAAAGTTATAAAAATAAATCTTTTTGTTTTTTCTTCATTTTGTATTTTATCTAAATGAGGGGTCAAAAAAATGAGAAGTTACATAAATGGGAGGTTGTACTGTATATAAACATTTAAACATATTATTAAGAAAATATGTTGATACTAACGACCATTACCAAGACAATTATGTCTAAAAAACTTAATTTATTTATTTTTAATATGTAATGGTATTGTGTTTAATGGCAAATGCAAAGTAAAGACCGGTGTGTTTCTGCACATGATTCGGTTAATAAAAAACTTTGTTTCTTTTGTATATTTTTTTTGGCATTTTAATTTAAACCTGCACAAACACTACTAACCTTTTATAGCAAATTACTGATATAACATTTTTTCGCATGAAAATTGCAAAAAAATGCTTAAAAATGCCTGAAAGATTTTGCTTTTTAAAGACAACATATTGGTCAACAAAAAAATATATTGCAAGGTATTGTTACTATCACATATTATATATAATAAGCTTTATCTGTAGTTTTCCTATAATCCAAGGTTTTTTTTTTGTTTTGTATTTTACAAAAAGTTTTATTTTCATACAGAAAATGAAATATTTTGTTTGTTATTTTGTAAATTTTTGTGCATAATAAACATCTGAATTATTCGGAATCGTAAAAACCTGGGCATTTTTTTTTTGGGTATTTAATTGATACGACTTCAACCGTAGTGATCAAAAAATTTATATTTCGACGATTCTTTTTATCTTTATGTACATATCCTTTTTTAACTTGTTTTCTTTGAATGACTTTTTAAAACTTCAAAAATTACATTAAAACTATTATGCGTCAAATATATGTTTCCGTGTGCATTTAAAAAGCTTTTCCGACATATTTTTGGCAAAGTTATATACAAGGTTTTTACTAAGTTTGCAGTTAAAAAACGTTTTTGTGCTGTTTACACATATCGAGCACTCTAATTGCATGTAATACACCGGATATTATTTTAAATGTACTTACTTTACAATCACTCGAGTACTAAAAGTTTAGCTGTTTTTAAATATATTTGCAATGGTAGCAGCGCAGCATGTATGCATTGCCTGTATCTTTCTGATTTTTTTTGTTGCATTTATACAATACATTTTTTAAACACTCAACATCAGTTATTCAGATATAAATATGCAAATAAAATCTTTTTGTAGCGTTTTTTTTGTGCTCCGATGGAAGAGAGGATAAGGATCTATAAGCAATTTAACGGTATGCCTGACTAGCTTAATTTTTTCGTAGCTTGAATTCGTTGACACGCACGTTTATAAACATATCTTCTGTACATATATTCATAAATAATTCAATTATTGTTCATAGTAAAAATTATAAAAAAGTTTTTTTTTAATATTATAAAAATCTGCAATGTACTTATAACAAACTTGCTTTGTGTTAAATGAAAAAACACTAGATCATGTAAATTGACCTCAAAAAACAATTAATAAACCCTTTTGCGTATTTTGTGTAAATAAAAACACATTGCTAAAAAAATATTTGCAGATTTGTGTTACTAGTAATAAAATTCATTTAAAGAGTCGCTGTTCTTGGCTTTGGTCAATTATAAGTCGTCGTTTAGATTTTCTAATGATGTAAATGAAAAAAATCAACTAGTAAATTGTTATTTTACGAATTCTTGTAGTTCCTTGTATTAGGAGACATGGTATGTCTATTACATACGGTGTTTGTATGCAAAATCTATTTAGTTGAAGTAAACTGTGCAGTTTAACAAAATGGTGTTGCGAAATTTTGTATTTCTTACCACGTGAAAATATTTAACAAAAGAATTGTTTATGTAAATGTAAATTATAAATATTATTTCTTATACAAACACAGGTGTATATTTAAATTAAAACATCAATTCATACGCAGCAACAAAATATAGATGTTATATTTTATTTTCCGTACCTTAGACACAACAAAGAAGTTCTTTCTTAAACATTTATACAGCAAAAATAGAGTTAAATACAAGATAATCGTAACATATATAATCTTAGTTCTCTTCGTCTATTATTGCAAACCATGTTGGCTTCGTAGGATTCGGGGTTTACCTTCTTTCTTTTAATTTAAAAAATGTTGATATTTTAAATCGTAATCTTAATTTATGCATGCCTTTTATAATACGAGCAATAAAATGCATATAAATAAATCATACAAATGCATAATTAACGTCAAAACAGTATACGTTGATACAAAATTCATGCAAAAAAAAAAAAAATCTTTATATATATTATATTTGAATTAGTATTTTGCTAAAATATGCTGCGCGCGCATCTCAACTCTTCGGTCCTATTTTTTCTATCATTTAAAGCAAAATAAAGACAACACAGAATCTAACATGTAAAAAAGCGTGTTTTAGCGATAAATTGTCCAGCAAAAATGTTTTTTAAAAGAAACTTATGCTATTAAATAAAAATTACGCATTCATTGTAATTTTCAAGTTCCTACAAGAATAACATAAATACATGTACAACTTGTCATAAACCTTTACATCATATTTTGCTTTTTTAATACATTAACGCAACAGCAGCGTACCCAGGAATTACAGAAAAAGGCGTGGTTTTACTTTTTTACTACGCATCGATGCGTAAATTACAAGTGTGCTAATGTATACTGTGATTTTATGTGTAAATATTATTTAATTTTTTTTATTATCAGTTTTTAGTTTCAATAATAATTATCAGCAAAAAAAGCACCCCATCCGTAAATAAATGGAATAAATCGTTTTCAAGCTTTTTGCCGTCTGCTCTGGCTACGCCTCTGACGCAGTTGAAGCGCCACTTCTAGTATATAAAAAAAATTATTTAAACAGAGACATTTTTACAGATTTTTTTTGTTTAGAAATTAGTTAGATTCTCCTCATCATTAAAAAACCGTGGCTAACTTTCTAAGTAAATGCTTAGTTTATATTTTACAATATTTTAAGAAAAATTAGTTATGCACTTGTCATATTGTAACATGTGTAACTTACATATAAAATTTTGTAATTGTTTTATAAGGAAAGTATTTATTTTAATTACGTAACTATATAAAATGCATGAACACGGCTTTTTTTATTTCCGCAATAAAAGTACAGTCAAGGATAAAAAAAATAATATGCTGTTTTATTACGTCATCAACTGGGTAACAATATCTGATTGTTTTTATATATCAAAATATTTTACATTTCTTAAATTTTTCATTGTCTTAACTAGTGTTTCTTAAACTATGGTGTGTACACCCCAGGGGCTGTGCAAGAAAAAATAAAGGGTGTTTGATTTATTGAAACATACAATATTTTTGTAATACAAGTAAGAATAAAAAAAACTTTTTTTTGTGCATGATGCTCGTCAAGTGTTGCATGACACATGTTGCATGATTATTTTACATGTATGCTTTGCATGCTGCAAAAAGATGCAGTATGTTTGATTAAGAATGTTAAATGTATGCTGTTAGCTGTAGCATGTAGTATGCTACACAAGTAGAGATTAAATGCTGAATGAGGTTTCTACAGTTTTGCTTTTGTAATTTAAATTTACATTTGACCGGTTACTAATAAATTTTGCATGTAGGTAACGATTTATGCTTTTCTGTGTTGCTTGTTTTTTCTAAATGTTGTAATCTGCGTGCTGCATGCTGTTTATTGATTTAGTATTTTAAATGTCAGCTATGCATCTTGTAGTATGTATAATACATGTTTGCGTCTGTCATATGCTTTATGTTTGTTGTTTTCTGCAGAGTTTTTTGTATTTTTCAATATTAATAGCAGCCTCGTAAAACAAAAACGTAATTTTTTTGCCCTATTTCTAAGAAAATACAACATTAAGATTTTTTTTTTTTCAGAACAGTTTTTTGTTTTTTTTATAAAACAATATATCAACGCATATATTAATTTTTTATATCAAAAACAAAGTATACATACAATGTATGTTTTTTGCAAGTATACGCTGTTTATCTTGTCGCGTGTCAATACATTCTTTTTTAAAACATAACAACCTTGTTTTTAGTATGTATATACAAAGCAAACAACATAAAAAAGACAAAATAACACCACATGCGCCGGCATTCTATTGAAAAAATTTTAAAACCTCAAATTTACATAAAGTTTATATAAGAATATAAATATTTTTTATACTTAGTTGTGCAGTTTGTTGCTGCTAAGTGTTGCCATCCAAACTTTACATATTATTAACCTTTTTTTTTGTTATTTGACTATTTTGAAAATAGTAACGCGTGGTACTAAAGCGTCGTAAATATGTAAAAAACGCAAATATTTTTTTTTGTTTACAAATACAAAAAAAAAAGCAGTACAGGTTCGTTACATCTATTCTTTTTATGTTAATATCTACAACTAAAATGATAGTTAATAAATAATTTATAAAAAATGCCTTATATTGTGCATTCAAATAACGACAAAAAACGCTTGGATCTTAATTTATTGACATATTTAGAGACATTTGCTTTTTTACGTAGTCGATTTTATTTTTCTGGTATATACATTATAAATATTAACTTTTTTTACAAATTATGTGTTGCGAAAAACGGCAAAATGCAACTATGCATTTACAAACGCAACAAGAAAATAATACGCTTTTATGAGTTGCAAAAAATATTCAGATTGATCGAACTTACAAACACGCATTAAATACGCTTTTTTCTTCAACATCACGAATGTCGCAAAAAAAACTGTATTCTACTACAGACAATGATAGCACGTGTCGTTCGATAGCACTTTAAAAAGATTTTGAAACATATCAGAAATTCGTACGAATATTTCGCTGGTCGTTTAAAAACTAAACAATAACACAATGCTATATAATAGTGTATCTTGCTGTTAGTTTTGTTTTATAATTTTTTTTGTTATTTACTATATAAATATTTTGAACTCTTTACTAACAACTACAGTGCAAAATATTTTTAGCAGTATTCAGTAAAGGGTTTTTTTTGTAGAAAAATAATGTTTTTTTTAATTTTTATATTTTTGTTATGCATAGAATTTACTTTTGCAAGGTTATTAAATTAACAAATGCTGTATTATTTTTGCCTGGATTATGATTCAGAAACAATGGTAGCACAAAAACTTTCATATCTTTTTTTGATAAGTAAGTAACAACATTACATCAATCAACGAGCGTTTTATTTTATTTTATCCAATTATATGCACACTTTTTTTATATTGTTTATATTTATTTACAACTAAATATTTACGATCCAATAAGCAACTCGACTTTATAAATGACCTTGTATATAGAATTTCTGTCTAAGCTATCTAAACAAAAAAAAAAAAGCGCGGTTTGTAAACGCACATAATCAATAGATATGTATTTTAAACGTAAAACTATATTTTACAGTGTTACTATATTTGGTCACTACTATAATATAGACATAAAAATTATAAACAAAAAGTTTTTTGCAAACAAAAGTATAAAACTAAAATATAAAAATTAAATATAATAAAAACTATTTTTATACGAATATTAAAAAATAAAACTGCAAAATGTATTGTATGTATATTTTTTTTTGAATTTTGCATACGTAATATATCATTAACGCGCGCTAAGTAGCACTAGGTTTTTAATGTGCTTGGAAAAAAACAGAAATAAAATATGGGTGTAGCGCTGATTATTTTCGCTGTTCAATCTTTAGATTGACAAAAATTAATACAGTTTAAAAGACGGTAAAAAAAACAATATCGCGTGACATCAATACATAAAAAATACTAAAACTTAAAATTGAGTAATTATGCGGGCTGTATACAAAAATTATAAAAAAAAGCGGCTGTTTTTTGTAATATGATAATATACGAACATGCAATACAACGCAAGAAAACTACAAAATACTTTTTACCTGTTTTAATATGCACAGTGAAACTATTTCTCTGGACGCAAAAAAGTTTATCATTAATATAATGGCTTATATTTTATCAAAATAGTTTTTATGTGGTTGCATGTTCTAGAAGGAAAGTTTTCCGATACTGCAATCTTTTTTATTTTGAACTTTTTTTATATTATATTTACATTTTTTAATTTCTTATATGTTTCAATGCAATATAAATACGCGAAAAACTATTGCGTATCTAAACTGACAAACCGAATTCAACATCTAAAAAAATTTAATGTTTTTTTAGCTACGTCTTGTGTATATAGTATAAATACAGTATTTCGTGTTTTATCTTACATTGTATTGCCATAAACTGCTACAACCCATTGATTTTTTTAGATCAACATATAACAGTTGCATTTCAATATACAATTTACACGCTTTTTCAATAACATCAAGTTGCGTTTGTTTAGTTCTTACGTAAAAACGTAAAAAAAGGAAAATCATTTTGTTGAAGCATGAACCGAATACTAAACATGTTTTGCTTGAATTGTTTTGTACGGTACCCTACGCCTAAACCTGTATGTAAACTGTTTATAAAATTTATGTTAAATTTTATATAACGTTATCTAATATGGGATGCGATTAAAATGCACATGTCATACGACCCGGTATAAAACAACATAAGTTTGTGCTTGCAAAAGCATGCACTTGAAAAGCTTGTAAATTTTACTGGATAAAATAACAAAAATTGATAAATGCATAAACAATGGTCTTAACTGTAAGTGCTTTGTATATAGTGAGATTAGAAAATTTGCACGAAAAATCTTTGCATAATAAAATGCGCAGTATAAAAAACATATATTTTGCAAAGAATCTTCTTTATTTAAAAAACTAGGTTAGTACAATTCGAGCTGCAAGAATGTTTTTTATACTTAAATATATGTTTGTGTTTACTTTAACTAAAATAAACAGTGTATAAATCTAAATATGTTGTTTTAACCCAAGGGTATAACACTAAAACAATTTTTTTGGTTGTGGTAAGTATTTTTGTTCGTTTTGAATAGGTTTATTTTTTTTGCAAGAGGTGTATGAAATATTTTTTTATACTCAAGAGGTGCGCAAGCCAAAATTTTCGGGGCCCATTAAAATAAACTATACTTTTACATATGTTTTATTGTATTTAAAATTTTTATACATAAAATTAAAAGTATTCCTGTGATTCAAACTAAAAATTTTCTTTAAAAAATAAAAAGAAAATTTTTACTATAAGTGCTTGACTTAAGGTTAAACAGAAAAAAATTGTAAATTTTTTAATATATAAAAATTTTTATATTGTAAAATTGATAAGTAATCTTTCACGCAACCAAAAAAAAGTGCTTATCACCACTAATTTTTACAAAAAACCAAACTTTTTTTCAAAGAAGATTTTTATAGTAAAGAAACTTTTGTAGACACTAATTAAACTTTATTGGCCTTGATGCTAGCAATTGACCCAAAAAACTCTTTTTGTAATAGTGCACTTTATGTAAAGCAAATTCTCTATATGTTTGGGCTTATTTTTGTTGCAATTTTTGTTTATATTTTATACATATAATAAAATTTTTGTGTAAAAAAAAGAATTGCTTCATATAATATCCCCATAACTTTCTGATATGACAAGGAAACATATTTTCAGGTTTTTAGCCATATTCTTTTATGATTAAATTTTTAGATATAAAATTCAATTCTGTCTTTTACTTTACTTTTACACCAGGTCTTATCCAAGCATAAAAAGATTTTGCAATTGTTTTACTTTCCATAGATCTTTTTAAGTCTAAAAAATAGGTAAACTTTACAATATCGTTTTTTTTCTCTAATTTACGAAATCTGTATGTTGTAAGTATATATGAAGTTTTTAAATTATTTGTTATTTTTGGTTGTTCCTAGACAAAAAACCTTTTAATGTAGCATACTTCATAATTTTTTATATTTATTTCCCATATTAGTTTTTTTATATAGTATATATTAGTAAAAATGATTTTGTTTTTTAATAATCATAATTTTAACAAGGCACGTTCTAGAACAAAACCTCATTATAATAAATATTCACCGTGTATTTTGTATGGATAGAAGTACAGTTTTCAAAGCGATTATATGTTCATAATAGCAAGCAAAACCATTTAAACATATACAATTATTTAACCTAATGCATACATAAGTACTTCAAGTATTTTGACCATAAGTTATTGCAATTTTTGTGTAATTATAAGTAAAGAAACTTCACCAAACTTTTTTTGGACCAAAAAATAAGAGGGTTTGATTTCATGACGTTTTTTTGTTTAATTTATATATAAATTCATAATTTTTTACTAACATAGTTTCTTATTAGCTTAAGAAGTTACTATGACATGGTTTGATAAACTGCACTGAAAATGTTGTTAAAGATGATTGTTAACGGATATGTCGTTTACGGAAAAAGTCGTAAATGTAAATACACCTTTTTTTCGTATATTAAAAATACAGTAAAACATTTTTTATTATTTTTGTCGATAACAAGAGCTTGTAGCACTATTTTGCAATTATTTTTTTATATTGTCTCAAGCGTCACGTAATTCTTGAAAGTTATTCTCGAGATTCTTTTAAGAGCTATTTTGTAAATGAAATCTTTTCTTAAGACAATTTCATCAAGAAACATGTAACCATGAGTTTATTGGTAAATGTCTTAGTTTGTTGTAATTCCGTTAACTAGGATAATATTATTAAAGGGAAACCACTAGCAAAGACGACCTCACTTAATTCAAGCGGCCAAAGGTCACAGCACATCGTCTGCTGATTCACAGAAAGGTGCGCACTGCACTAGCCACGAATATTAAGCAATGACACACGGTTTATTGGTTTACTATGAAAGAGTATAATTGTGTAGAACCCAAAAGGTTGATTGATACTTAATGCCTAGAGTCTTTTTTACAATGCAACAGAATAAAAAACAAGTTTTAAATGTCTTCATACAAAAAAATAACTGTTTCTGGCGATAAGCCTGCATATAAAAAAGTGCTTAAAAAATGGCCGTAATGTCGACGTTTTAATGCTATCAGTTTACTCAGAAACCTCAGATCTGCATGTAAAGAGTGCCTTAGATATTACAAAAAAAAAGTCCTATAAGGTATTATAAAAAGTATGTATTAAGCACACAGTTTGACTAGAGTTTTTGTTATTAGAGACTTCATTGAATTTTTTCGTTATAAATCCTAAAAAAAACGATAAATATTTAGTGCAAAGATCATCAAATAGGCATTAAACCTAATCAATCGTAGTAGAATAAACAAAGATTTTAAAAATACCTGGTGACCTACAAAGAAGTAGTAAATAAACTGACAACGACGCCAAACTTAGCAACGCTTTTTTAAGTATATACACAACTGTGGGCGACTTAATTATATAATTACATATTTTGCTAGTTCAAAAACGATTGACAATGAAAAAATAAAAACTTATTAAGATCCCAAAAAAAACATAAAACCATATTGAATATTTGAAAATAAAAAACTAGTTTAATACGATCTTTTAAATGAGTTTTCAATATTCTGAAAAATTTGCAAACTCGCAAATATCAAATAGCTGAGACGAAGCGTCAAGTAAAAGAGCGCAACGAAAATCAATATAATAATGCAAAAGTGTAATAAAAACAAGTAAAGCAACGATGTATGCAAAAAAACCACTGATAACTAAAAAAAATATATAAATCTTGTCTAAAAAAGCTAAATTGAATATGTCAAGCAAGAAAAAGAGGCTTTATCATTTTTGATGATATCAAAATCACACTATAAAAAATTTTTTTATTTGTGCAAACTACACTTCCATGTAGTCACTAACACCGGCGCTACTGGTAAAAAGGGCTAGTCATGCTCTTGATCGATTTGCAAATGTTGAATCATTGATGTGGCATGGATTATCTTTGGTTAGACGGATTCTAAAATAAATAAAGATCATGTATATATTAGCAACTAAAAAAGACAATTTGAAATCGTTTTAAACGATTCCTAATAGTCTAAGGCAACACAAACAATACAGCAGTTATTTATAAAAAACAGCTTTTTTTCACATAGGTTAGAAAAATTTACCATCTGATTGCGAGATTCAAACTAGCAAAACAGTTGCTAAATTGAAAATCGTAAGTGCACACATGGCAAAAAAAAACGATTGTGTTTTATTGATAGATATTATGCTTAAACTGAAAATTATTAAGCACAGTATAATTTTCTTTTTTGAATCCAGTAGATCTCAATCAACAAGTAATGTATGCCAAAGGATATCACTATCTTTAAATGTAGACATATTTTTGGGGCAGCACGTTTACAACAAAATTTCTAGAATGTTGTGCTGCATAACTGGTTTACATAGACGTAAAATTTTGGCAGCAGTCGATCTAAAGATTGACTTTTTTCGTACCACTATAAATTTATGAAATTTAACAACTACAAAAAAAGTATGTATATGTACTTTGCGATTTTGAAGATACAGGTAGTGCTTCAAAAACAGTAAAACAGTATTTAAAAATAATATAAACATATCATGCGTGATTTGTAGGCATAAAATGTAAATCTTCCAAGATAATTTTGCACATGGTTGCAAAAATTATAATCCAAAAAAAAAAACACATCAAAAATTACATCGAGTTCTTTTTAGTTTTACTAAAAGCAATTTAAGAGTAAATACAATAAAAATTAATTATTGATCGAGGACAGGTTCTATTTTTTGGATCTTTTTATGCAAACTGAAAATAAGGCTTTTTTTAATTGGGTTCATGTTTTTTTCGACATGACGCTCCCACGCGTCGAAGAACAGCAATAAATATTTCTACAAACGTTTAACTTTAACCGAATGTTTTTACCACACTTAGAAAAGCTAATGGAGTTTTAATACAATTGCTTTGAAAAAGCCCTATTGTGTTTAGACATAATAACAACAACTAAGTTTTCGACATACTTAGAAAAAATAATACAAAATTTATTTTATATTTTTTAGATTTAAATGAACATAACTTTGATAATCTTATGCCTTAAATGTTGACTTATAGCCATATTCCTCAAGTGGTACTATAAAGTGTCGAACATTAAAAGCATCTTCTTTTTGCAGAAATAAACTATTCTTTTACAGAACAAAAAGATCTAACCAACCTCTTGGCAATATAAAAAAAATGTACGAGGTGATACTTTTATTAAATACTGTATATCCACAAATTACGTTATAAAATCATGTTGCCGAATTCGGCAGCGCTCGGAAAAAACGCTGGCTCTATAGACTGATAGAGTATTTATTGCCGTTGTGCATTGACCTTGGCAACCTGACGCGTCCTGGTCAGATTTAATTGATTGTTGTCATCAAAACTATAAAAAGGATGAAATCTTTCAAGAAGCATTCTCAACAAATGTTTTGAGCACTAAGCCAAAAACAGCATCCGCAAAAGATAATGACGGCTAAGCCCAATGCTAGCTTCTTATCTAGGTTCTTGACCCATAAATCCGGCCCGGTAGGACTCAAGCTAAAAATTCAAATCAAAAACTGGTTAAAAAGTCATTTTACAAACGCTTATAAACTTCAGTGATTTAACATGATGTATTTTTACTAATACATTACAAAAATCTTGCTATAAACGGTTTTGAACATTTTTTGCATATTTTTTTGAAGTTTAAAATTGCCTCAATATACTAAATCCAGACGATAAATTGCTACAATTTTGGCGTATCCGTTGCGGCTAGCCTTTTGGAAAAGACGCATTCTACAACCAAAGCAGCAAAAAACAGCGTTAGACATAAGTTTTTTTGTCAAACCACCATTCTATTATACACAATAAATGGATTTGCATCGTATATCTGGTCATAAGAAATCTAAATAAAGAAACAAAAAAAATATGGAAAGAATAAAAAGAAAAAGTACGGATGAATGCTTAAAAATGTACGGAATATGCACCATTATGATACAAACAGAAAAAATAGATGCAAATTTTTTAACGTTGTGTATCCGGGAGATTAGATCGTCGTAAATTAGTGATAAAAACTTATATACAAAAAGGGATATGGTATTCATCAACGTCTACAGTTACAATGTGTTGGCTACGACGCAACAAATAAGTGGATAAATAGGTATTTAATTTTATTGCTGACATATATAAGAATTAGAAGTTTACACAACTTCAACTTGCGTATGGTGCAAAGTTTTTTGCACTTGCAAAAGACTTAGTTTCTACGTTAACAATAATTTACACAAAAATATACTATTTTGTATTACAAAAAAGAAAATGGTCGGGTACAAAAATGGCAAAAAATATAAAAATAAAATCAGTGTGAATCCGAAGAACTATCTGCAGGACAAGAAAAGCACTGTAAAAAAAAATTGTAACTTAATTAGCAATTTGAGTCACAGGGCATATATATGACGCCAAATTTTGCACAATTTAAAAAAAAATTGGGTACGGGTGAACATTCATTCTGTTTAACGCGCTTGAAAAACTGCTTCATATGATAAAAATAAACTTAAATAAAATAACCGTATCTTTATACTTTGATTTGTTTGCTACAAAGAGATAAATACCCCTTGGATAAATAAATCGAGCTTATGGCGAAATTATGTTGTTCTGTCAGCCTTTTGTCTTGTTTTCAGCAGGTATGATAACATATTTGCCACAATAAAGTATACACAAGCAAATAGAAAATGTAAATAATGATGATTTTAGATGAAACAATAAAAAACAATAACTAAGGGTATGCATAAATAGTGTTAAAAATATAAAGGGACTAAACATACGTAAAAAATGGCAAGTAAAAAAATGGCTGGTGTTTTTGCACACATAATGCAAAGTGTGTACCCTCAGAAAGCAAAACCTTAATTAAGGATAGCGGCCGACGGTCGAGGCATTCGACCTGCAAACTTCCAGATCGAAATCTTTGTTGAGCCACAGTGATATAATCAAAGTTTACTAGTTTTTGTTTTATATGAGAAAAAAAAGCGATTTGTCGGGAAGTTTTTTAGGTTAAATGTTTTTGCCTGGTTGACAAGTATTTATAAAATAAAAAAAAAAAACAACCAGTGTCATTTGTTATTCTGTAAGAAGAGCAGAGCTTTTGGCGATAAGCAGTCGAAACAAAAATATTTTGCTATCATTTTTTAAGAAACACTTCTTAAAAGTATTTCAATTAAATTTTTAGAAAAATACTATTTTGTTATCATGTTTTATATATATAATTAAACCTCGATATTAAAATGCAAGTTAAATCATGTTTGAATAGTAACACCTTAATCATGTTCCACGACATGTTGTCAGATGAAAATAAATTATAATAGCCAGTAAAATGATAATCATTTTTTTGATATAAAAAACAACAAAAAAATAAGAAAAAAGTATTTTTAACTAGTAAGGACAAAAAACAGGCAAAATTTTTTTTCGATTTTTGCAGTGTTGTTTACTAGCAACTTGTTTTTTTATTTTTTTCTGAAATTCACAACCTCCGATTTTTGTATTTTACTTTTTTTTTCGGGCAAGCTACATTTTATATTTTCACTATTCTACGCATTCAAAAAAACAATGTAGGTCTTTTTACCAATACTTTTGTAGTAAAACAGCGAAAGGGTAAGGGTTCAACTATAAAAAAACTATAACAAAAAGCAAAGATCATATTACAAATTTTTTTAAGTTTTTTTTCTTTGTAAAAATTTCCAACTACAAAACTGTATTATGTTTTTATATTTACTTTCTTGCTTTAGTGCTCTAAAAATTACAGTTGTCGTATAATGCTATGAAGGTCTAAGATAAAAGCAACTTTTTCAATAATTTGACTATACAGCCTTCAATATAAAGATATAGCATTCTTATTTGTCAAAACATTTTTAATCTGTAATTAAATAATTCAATTATACAAATTTAGATGATAGTAAAGTTTTTATATATAAACAACAATAAAAAATTCGAGTAATTTTTTACAGATTCTATTCTTTTTATTTTATTTTACAAACATATCACAATACTTATCTTTATTGTAATACCAAATTCGAGCACAGCAGCAAAATGAATATAAAATTACGAAAATTTTTTGTTTATAAAGGTGTCAATAAGATTCTTTTAACAAATATTGAACAATTTAATTGAGGTAAATATTTTTGTATTGTAAACAATATTTCTGCGTCAACACAATGTATATGAAAAGAACGAGTGTCTTATATTTACGAAAGGTTACACTAATTTTTTTTTAAAAGAGCATCATGTATATTTGTATTATTAACGCATGAAATAAAGTTGTTTTGTGTACATTTTGTAATATATATTGTATCCACCTTGATGAAATACATTCAGATTTTTAATATTCTCCCATTCTGATAGTGTTTTTAAATTATTCGCCACATAGAAAAATTACTTAATTTAATATCACATTTTAATAAAAAAAATGTAGACGATAATTTTAAAATATTATTAAGTTTGTAAATAGATGCAAAATTCTCACAAACGCTAATATGTCGTTACAAGTATATGTGCGATAAAACATGCTTTTAAAAATTTCGCGTTTATAGTTTTTTACAGCAAAAAATTTTCGTATGTCAAAACAACAATTAATCATGTGCATTTAATGCTTTCTGTTGTAGCCTTGACCTGGTACCAAAGATATTGAAATTATGTGATTAATAATAACAATTCTGATTTAGAGAATAATTAATCAACTATTGAACACTTTAATAATCGTAAAGAAACATATTAATTAGCGAGGGATTTATAATAGCTGATAAAAGCAAAAATACAAGCAACTTATATTAAAGATGTCCATTTAAATTTAATAAACAATATAAAAATACGCGTTTTTTTGGCCAAGCCGATGCCAAATATTAATCTAAACTATAAGGTAAATAAAAAAATTACCATTTTAAGTCCTTGATTCTTTATTATCGACCCAAAATCAATTTACTCCACATTTCTCAAGTTTGAAGTCAAAGAGGACGTTCTTGAATTACAAGAAAAAAGAAAACGACGAAAAGATGAGAGGCATAAACATCGAAGATAAGCATGAGCTCATTCAGACACTATTTAAGAGAAGTATTAATTTTATAGTAAATTTGCCCAAAATAAGTGTATTCAAATGGTTAAGAAATTTGGGACAGACCGGTTCAATTAAGCTGGCTCGCATATCAGCTACTTTTTATCAAAAAATAACTATCAAGGATGAAGAGTTTGATAAACTAAAAATTGTAGGAATCTACAAAAAGACAAGGAAAAATATAATTTAATTTTTATATCTAACTACAATGACCATGAAATTTAACAATGATTTTGTATTGTATAAAACTGAAAAATATGATAG
>JAQFYM010004030.1:0-16709 GCA_034694785.1 Agrenia bidenticulata | reverse complement strand
TTTATATATTTCTTGTAATCATTGACTCCGGATATACTTTTTATACGAATCGGAAAAGATATATCATGTGATAATGTTGTATTTTTGAAATAAAATATATATTTTTTGCAAAAAAAACTAACAAACAGACCCTTAAAAGATCAAAGAAAAGGTATGTGTGCAACAATTTATTTTAAATTTTACGAGCAATCCATGCTTATGGAAAAGTGCATATCTGTACGCAACGAATAAAAGTCTAATATAGTTGATTCATGCTGGGTATCTAACGTACAAATACTCATGGCCCTACATCTTGAACCTTATTTGTGTTGAAAAATCTGCGTTTCGCGTCATTTAAGCACAAATTGATGTAATGCTTGATAATGTTTTTCGGGTTTAAAGAAGCAAAAAAAAAAACAAAAAAAGTTTCTATTTAAATAAAATTTCTTCTGAGATTTATGTAATGCATTTTAAAGTTTTCTTTTCGCTAAGAAAACTGAAAAATTACAAAAATACTAAAGTTCCAGGTAAGAATATAAATAAATTGTATACCACAAGCTTTCTTTTATGACGCGATCTTGGTTAAGTTAGCTCCAAGAGTGACGTTTGTAAACAAGAACTTAACCAAACGTCAATTGGTCGTACAGAAAATAAAAACTCAACTTACAAAGGCCATGGTGTAGACAATTGAACCCCTGATAGTAGCTTAAATATTCTCAACACAAAGTCTCGGAATGTAGAAAGTTTAGGTGGTACAAAAGAAGACACTTACAATAAGATATCAATACTATAAAGTAAAATCTTACGAATCGGATATTACAATATATTGATACTTGGCATTTGAAAATGTTGACATACATATGGAATGTACTTATGTTGTAGTGACAAGTTTAAAACGCATAATATCGAAAAAACTCACCACAAAATAAAAGAGTGCTGTAATATATTGCAATATCTAGTGTTTATAATTATGGGTATGTTATAAAATAACAAAACTTTTAACAAACTTACAATATGCTTATCAAAAATGTTTAAGTCGCAGACAAAGTCTATTTAATTAGTCGACAAAATTTTTGCAACAATAAGTTATAGGTTGTTATTAGTTTAAGTATTATGTCAAAAATCTGAAACAATATGAATAAAAAAAGAAATAGGCTATTTTAATTTCTCAATCTTTTGTGCAAGAACAGAGCATTCGTACGGATTCATTAGCGCAGCAAAGTATTCTGACAATCTGCAGATGTCAATAGAGCTTGGGGCAGCCTAGCCAAACGCTAGTAAAAAATTTAAAAGTATATTTTTCTTAGGGGCAAACCATGTCTTACAAACTGCGGTGACTAGAAGAAATCGTATCGTTTTACAGAAGTGACGACCTCAAAGTTACGAATCAGAGTACAAGGCTTACTAATAGATAGGCAAGGGGCTTGTCATGTGTACAGTGTGTAAAAAAAAAACAAAATATGTAACTACAGAAGATTTATTGGCTTTAAAGGTATACAAAAAGTCGATGCCGCCAGGAATACTGTAAATATCAATCGAAATAAAATATATCATGCATACCTAATACAAGAACAAGTAGATTTCAAAATTACAACATTAGTAAATAGAAGCATATCTTTTAAATAGCTTTTTGTATAGTTCGACGCGGAAAAACGATTAAGAAAAACTTGTAAGTGTTACGCATCTAAATTTTCTTATATACAACGTCAAAAAAGAAAGCTGTTTATAAAAGCCGGCTTTCGTTTACAACTGTTGGTATGCCAAATGTAGTTCTTAATGCTCATTACAATCAAGATCTTTGTGTTTAGTATTGCATACTGTTTGTTTTTTGTTTTTTATTTAAATATTCAGGGGAATTTACCACCTTACAATAGATATACAAAGCAATATAAATATACTTCCAACAAGACAATAGTTCTACGTATTTAAAAGAGCGTAAAGAGTACTAAAATTATACATTATTTACACGCAAATCCCCATAAAAATAAAAACTGTTTCTTCATTTTTTTATATATAATCTGTTTTAACAATTTAAAATTTTTCGTAAACTACTCGTAAATAATTTACGCTTTCAAAAAGTTTTATTGCTGATAATCTCTGTATACCAGCATTTATTTTACCTTAAATTATAGTTGCAGAGTATTTTGGAACTAGGATTCGTTTAAAACTTTATTATGGCCTTCTTTTAATCTTTTGCAAGAATTTAGTAACATACATTAAAGTTTCATGTATTTTTCAATGAGATTCGTAAAAAAATCGTAAATTAAAGAAATAAAGATTGCATTTTTTTATATGTGCATTGTAAAAAACGTTTTTTTAGTATATACGCGAGTATTGTAAAATTATTATACCTATGACATAAACTTTACCATAAAATATTTTATATTTTAAATCTTTTCCCTATTATAAAAATACATATTAAGCAGATGAATTTATGCACGATTGGATATCCGCATGTTAAAATGCGGCTAGTTTAAAACTTTACCCTACGCTTGTCGAATGTCAAAAAACGAGCTTAAAAAACAAACACCTCGAAAAAGCCTTTAATGCATGTTTTTCTATAATATCATGATGCTGTCGTTTCTTAAATCACAAAAACGTTAGTTTTTGTTTGCGGGTTTTTACATTGTTCTTTTACATCATGGTATAATTTTTATTGTAGTGTCAATAAACGCTCTGTTCTAGCATTCGCATAAAATCTCAATATTTAGTACAAAAAGAGTAATGTTCGGCATGACATTTTTTTGCATTTATTGGTTACGTTTTGTTTTTTGTCAACATGAGTGCAGTTCGAGTGAATGAACTATAGAGAAAAATATAATATAAACTATTTTTATTAATGCTTTAATCAAAAATACTCTATTGAAATAACACAAAATCATATTTTCTAGGCGATAATATACAATACTGATTTTATCCAATTTTTTTAACAAAAAAAACACTACATTTTGTAGGTTTATTTATAAAAAAAGTTGACTTATGAATATTTTTTTTACTTGATAATGAACTTCTATTCATCATTATATTTGTATTTTCAAAATAATTTGTATATAAACCATTTCGATAAAACGTATTTAAAAAAACTGTACGCGCTGTATTTTTTTAAATATAGTAATATAAAGCGTTTTTATAATATTACTGAAATACTAATAAATCATGTTTTTTTATGGTTAATGCTTAATTACATGTTTGGCAGTGCAGATCAAAATTCAAATTTTTTGCCAAGTACATACCCATGACCTCTTTTATAAAAATAGCATTCTTATACATGAGCTGCAGACTACACAGCATACAGACAAAGTCTGATGCCAAGTTTGCATATTAAGTTAAGTACAAAAAAAATTAACAGAGAAAATGTCTTTTGTAAATTAAAAACTCTATAAAACAGTGTTTGTGCAAAAAAACATTACAAAAGAACAGTTTGACATGAATAGTATGCTAGTAATAATAGAAAAAAAAATCTGCATGACAAGCATTATTTTTCTAGAAATGAAAACAACAATTTATGGTTATTGTAGTTCGCTTTTTACAACAAAAATGAGCTGTTGAGAATTTGCGTTCTTGATTAAAAGAGATCGATGCGTAAAAAAAAATATATATAACTTAAGACAAAAAACTATTAACTATATCTATTTCTATATTTTTGCAAAAGCATATATTTAATAAATAAATACACAAATTTAATGCATTTTTTAAAAAAAATGTGCAAGAGTCATAATATATTTATAAAAAATAATGCTTTTATACAGGAAATAATTCAAGACCGCGTTTGCAAAAAAATATTATGGCAATATTACCATGAAAAGAAAAATATATGTACAAACTACTAAAAAAAATATTTTGTTAGCAGGGCGACGTCAAGAAATACTTTCCAAAGGTTATATCGTTTTTTAGATAACGCCTACTCTAACACTTTCTTTTTAAGCGTGTATTACATTGTTTTTTGTATGGTTAAAAAATTATTTTATTTTTAGACTAAGATTACTAAAAACGACAAAAAGCAATCCTTGCATACAAAAGGCCTTCCCTTGTTCTCTTACATTCATGCACTATTTTTCTTTTGAAAGAGGTACGCGCTGCTATCTGGCGTTTTTACAGTATGTAATATAGGAGATTAAAGGAGCCAAAAATCCTTTACAAATATTATATTATTTTGTATATATAGAAAGTTTTCATACTTTAAATCGTTTTTTTTGACAATTTGTCGTAGCTTTTAGTTCCGGTCTAGACGCCGCGCTGCAAGAGAAAAGCTACCCGATAAACTAAGATCTCATCTGTTTAATACGTGACTTTTTATTATGGAAGAGACTAAAATTAAAAATATAATATGGTATTTCAAGATTCTTATTTTACGGCTACAAATTGCATGCACATAACACGATAACAAACATTAAAAAAAACAGTTGTTTTTTATGCAAATGATTTATATACTGACATCGTATTTTATAAATTGTAGACATTTTTGCACATTTTCAATTCCATTTAATAAAACTTTTTTTAGTGGATGTCAAAAAATTGTAAAAAAAACAAGTAAAAAAATACCGATAAAGCTTATCTGCAGTTTGCACATTATAAACATATTTTTATTTTTTATTCTAAAACAAAAACTGCGCCCAATATGCCGAAATAAAGAAATTGATGATAAAGAAAAAAAAGAACAGCTGTACTTATATTAAACAGCGTAACATGATAAGCGGAATCAATTTGTTTTTTACATGATTTATAATAATTAATAAGTGAGCTCGAGGTTTTTCTGTAGTAAATGAACATGTTTATTTTTTTTAAGTAAGGCCCAAGTGCAATTTTTGTATAAAACGTAATTATAACTTTTGGGGAATGCGGCTTTAGCCTTTGAAATACTATTGGATTTTCTAGAAGACATTTGAAAACTTGTTATTTTAATTAAACGTTACTCTTTAAATACTTTTCAAAATTAATTCTATTAGTTCATATTTCTGACCAAACATATAGTTTCCTTTTTCTCCTTAACGCAAACCAATCATTTAATTTCCCCATAGGGAAGTTTCTCGCCCCGCCTGCGCGCCTCCGCTGTATCTTGAGCCTTTCTGTCGGTGTTGCGACGTTTGGCTCGCTTCGCTCGCCCAACGTCGCTCCACCTTAGAAAGGCTCAAGGCCCGCTCCGGCGCGCAACTATTTGTCATTTTGTCGCCTGGGGAGCTACTCAACTGAGGTAATACCAGAACAAAAAGCTTTAAATTTAGTGCCAAAGTAAAATTTACAACATGAAGTGTTTTCTCTGCAGGGTCGTCTTTTCTTTTTTTATAGTGGATATAAAAAAACTTGCTATCGCATCTAAATCTGAGTTTTGCATCAAATAAAACTTACCTTGAGATTAAACGTTTTATGACAAAAATTTAAAGACCAAGCAAGATTACAATATTTTTTGTTATATATGAATATAAATTAATTATAATTTCACACATGCAAAAAACCTTAGAGTAGTAATACACATGTGTATTAACATTTATTATAACTGCCGAAAAAACCATAATGCAAAAGAAAAACAGAAGCGTTCAATTCTTAATTATAAAAAAATAACGCAAAAAAGCATTTAAATCAGAACAGTCATTTGCAGATTTTTATAAAAAAGCAAACAATAAGGCTTGGTCGGTGACAATATATAATCGCAGTTCGAATAACACAAAGACTACTGTTATTATATGCCGGCGAATTTATCAATTACTTATACAAAAAATGCCAAAAAACTTTTTTACGTGTGATGAAGGTACCATGGAGTAATTGTAGTCAATATATGTTTTTTTTACTAGAGTTTAATAAGAAAAAATTGAAGATGGGGTTTTTACTAGTAACGCGTACTAGAATTCTAGTTTTTAAATATGATTGATGAATACCTTTTACATTATGGAGCTGGTTAAGTAAAAGTAAGGCAACATATACTAGCAAAAGATAGTTCAAAAAGAGACTTTGCAATATTATTCTAGTTTGATTGTTTACTTTTTTACCCGTTTTTTAATTAAACTCTCATTCTCTTCAAAAACGCCGAACAATGCTTGGGGTAATGTAAAAACAGTAAGAGCCATGCAATGCAACATTAAAAGAGTGTAAAAAAAAGGATGTATGCCATCGGTATACAAAAAGCAAAAGACCATGATTTTAAGCAAAAAATAATTATTAATAGATGTAAAGTGTTTACGGGTTATTAAAAAAGAAAAAAAGGTACGTTAAAAATGAGAAAAAACAAGCAAAAACCGCTATACAAAAAAAACTAAAAAGGTGTCTTTATATAAATTTTGATTCCCTTTAAGGCATTTTTTAACTATACTTTACATACACCGCGTATAAACGTATGTTTCGTTTTACAAAAATACTGGTAAAGATGCAATATCAAAAAATAATAAATATGGCGTAGCATATGTGTTTAAATTGCGTATATGGGAACAATACAGAATGAACTAGCAAAGGCGAATGATACCATATTACTTTATAAGCAAATAGTGGTTCTTTACCATGTTAAACAAAATCAAAATCTTGAAAGATACATGCATTTTTTATACACGTGTAATAATAAGAAGTAATTTATACTCTTTTCTTCGTTACTATGTATCTTTTACGACATGGTGTACAGCCATTATTGCAAACTTTTGCTCAATTGATCTCTACCGTTGATTAATTTCTATAAATTGACTAATGTAAGCAATACATATCAATTTTTAAATAAAAGGCAATGCTGTTATGTAAAGTCAATATTTAAGCACAGATTAAGCGTCGAAATTGCTTTTGTACAAAGTATTTAGTTTTTTATTTAATTTTTAATATTCCATTGTATTTCTTATAGTCTTGTGATTGTAAGACATACGGAAATCATATGTCACGTTATTTTATGTAACAAATACGTCAACTTTGAACTATTAATATACGGATAAAACGCTTCTATCAATTTTGTATTTTATATAATTTGCTTTCTTTTTTAGGTGCTTGTCTTATTTCTCAAAAGCAAATTTTTTAGTTACATGTTTTGGGGTTATTCGGACTTATCGCCAGGAGCTCATTTATTTAGACGAGAAAGAACATTTTAAAACTGGTAATTCGTTGTAATTCTATTTCTTTAAATACTTTTCCAAACGGTAAACACCAATCATCTTCATACCCTTATTTAGAATTTCACCTATATATTATCTAACCAATATGCCATCCGGCTCAGCAAGCAATTACCGTGGCAAGGACCACAAGAGGAGGAGGGGTTGCTTACCTATAAACTTGCAGACCAAGCGCTGCGACCACGTGCCGCTACACACGGGTAGGGGTCATCGTCTCTGAGGGTTTGATCACGATTTCATGTAAAAATGATGTAAGGCTGTAGTCATGATACTACAAAATCACTTTATTTTGCAGTTGAACTACAACGAATTATACCTTATAAGTATCGTAAATTACAAAAGAACGAAATTGACAAAAACTAAAAGTATAAAAGAAACTCTTATAATTTTGTTTAAATCAATTATTATGACTTACTGCCTTGTATATATCATTTGTAGTTTTATCTTTATATAGTGATATTATATATTTTTTGGTCTTTTAGGGGTATCGAAATACAATTAAATAAAAGATTCAAATTTGCAACCGTGGGCTATAACATTGCCTGTTAAACTGGACTTTTTTTTAGGGTAGGCAAAAATTTTCGGCTCACAAAAGAGACTTCAGGACTAGGGCCCTGGATTTTGATTTGTTTTTTTTACAAAAAAACCTGGCATTTCCAGTTGAAGTGCTCGTAAAAATGCCGGGATGTTCTTATATCATTAGTACGTACCCTATGGCTAGAACAAGCAGCTAAAAAAACTAAAATAATATTGGGGCTACCGATTAGCAAGATGTAGGATTAATTGCTTAAAAGATACTTATAACAAAAAGAAGATACAAAAACTAATTTTTAAATATATACGCATTGTTCCGACGCAAAATTTGTTCTGATAAAATAAACAGATCATAAAAAGTTACGAAATTCGTTTTTTAGTAGCTTATTGGGGGAGCCATAAAAAATCTAATATTTCAAAAATTTTTACAACTTTTTTTTTTTTTATTTTTAATTAAAATGTCTGCGATCAATCTAGTTTTTTGACTTTTGATCCATGCTTTAGGCATATCAAAGTTCAATACGAAAAAAAGTTAATTGTAATAAAAATGCTAGTGAAAGGTTAATACTTGATTAAACGTGTATTTTAACATTTTTCGGTGTAATCACAATTTTGTGCGTATTTTAAATACAGATTAAAAGCGGGCAAATATTTTTTTTGTCTGAAATAAAACATAAAAAAGTATATTTGAACGACTATATAACATTTTTATTGCTACTAAAATACAATTTTGAGTAATTGCCGGCAAATTACGGCTTTTTTTATAAAAACCTTATGTTTAACTGGTCGGTTTTTGCGCCGGCTACCAGCATTTTCCGGGTCCTAGTTATGACAACGCTTTTACAGAAAATTCTTTTTTTTTTTGATTTATCATATTCTTTTATATTTCTTTATAGGGTGTTTTAAGTGTATAAAAGTTTATTTTAAACACCATAAACTTACATTTGTCACTTTTTGTTATATTTGCGTATTACAAAAACAAATGTATACAGAGGGTGGATATATTATAATGTAGTAGCTCTTCCGTGGTTATTGTATAGATTTCTACATTCAGGTTAGAGGTACAGTATAAACCGATATGTGCAATTTTTTTTGCAATTTAAATGAAGACTCTTCGCGATGTATTTTATTTTACAAAAAAAATGTTTTTAAAATGTAATTTTTATGCATAAGTTTCTAGATAACCACATAAAAATTATATTTTATTGTGTCTTATAACATACAAGTAAGCAACAAAACAATTTTGTTTACATGTATTGTAGTATTAGGTGTTTTTACCTTTTTGGGTATGAAAATGGTATATTTCTAATGTAGAAAAAAGTTTATATATAACGCAAGTCGTATAAAAAGATTATCAGCACATGACATAAGCCCACCAAAAAATAAAAATGTCAGCATAAAATTAATTACACAGATTTAATATTTTTTACTGTTTTGTAGTTATTTTTTACATGTAATCACGCTGTAAAACAAAGACAAATAACAATACATAAATTCATTAAAATCTGCTAAAACAACATAATTAAATAATATTTAAAAAGTCTTTAAAAGATTTATTAACATTTTTTTTCTAGCCGTAGCATTCTTAAAGGAAAGTTGCAACGTATAAGTCACTTTTGACATTTGTTAAAAAATATATGTTGAAAAGTAATTTCGAAAACCCCTAATTTTTGTTTTACACAGCTTTCTTTAAACTGTTGTTATAATTGTTTTTTATTCTACAAAAGATTGTGTTTAATTGCGTGTACTTTTAGTATTAGGTATACGTAAAAATTATTTTCGGAACTTTTTTTCTTTTGTTTTTCGCGTGTTTTAAATTTCATTTTACAAGATTTTATGCTATCGTTAACGTCTTTTTTGTAGATAATGGTTTCTAAAATTATGCACGAAGAAATTGAGCACAAATATCTCATGGCAAACCAAACCCGTGGATAAAATAAACTAATCCATTCTGCTACGTTTATATAAATCTTCAGTACAAAAAGTAGGTGGTTTTGTATTTACTTACGTAATAACACGTGCTTAACAGTTTTAAATATGCTGACTGGTTACCGAATGCAAAAAAAGGCATAATATACAACAAAAAGCAAAAATACACAACGCATCAAAAAAACAATGATATAACTCTACAATAAGGCTTTTAAAAACCAATTTTTATTGGTATTGTTTTATACTTTATTTTGTTTTTTTTCTAAAAAAAAAAGATAAAAAACAAAGTCGGAGCAAGCATAAGTCGAGGTTAGAAACATGTAGCATAAAAATTGTGCATAAATTTTGCATTTCATATTATCCATAAACGTAAATGAATATAACGGTTACCGGTATATCATAAAAAAAGTTTGCGCGGTAAAGGAGCTTTTTTTTTTAGGAAATCCACATACATAATTAAACATTAATGAGTTTTTAAAATTTTATACATCACTAAAAATCATTTTTTTGTATACTAAGAATTCATATTTGCCTGGAATTTTGTATGCATTAGAATTCAATAAAGTTTTTTTTTTTCGAATTTCTAAATTCCAAACACAAATTTTAAAATGCACGATAACGAACTTTTAAATTGTGAATGCAGATATCATTAAAAAACAATTTTGACCCCCACAAATTCATATAGTAAAATCCAAGCCCTAGTTCACATCTTGATTTTTACATAAATTTAAAAAGAAATTATTATTTCAAAGACTCCTTTTTGTCAAAAAAAATTTCACCTATAATTATTGCTGATTGATTAAATACTATAAATATTTTTAAATTAGGGTTTTTTAGTTTAAGCAGCTGTCCAGTGTAGTTAATAGATGTTTATTTATATACAATTATTTTAGAATTTATATTTTATACATTTCATATTGTTAATTTAAAGATGGCTTTATTTTTTTTTTATTAGAGATATCTTTAAGTTTATTTTTACATTACTTAATTACCGTACTATGCCGAAAGTAAGTCATAGTTCGCAAAAAAATAATATCCATAAATTGTATGATAACGATATTTTGGCGCCAAAAATATTATTTACGCAAAATTATTTTTTATAGATTTTTGACTTACTTTCGGCATAATACGGTACTTTTTTTTTTATAATTTTATCTTATATAAAAAAGTAAAATTTGTGTTTAAACTACGATAAATTTTATATTTGCAGTATTCCATTAACAATCTTAACACTAATAGATCGATACAAAACCTTTTTTTTCTAGTTAATTTTTCACTTTGTCATTATATAAAATCAGGCGTTTTACAAAAAAGCTTAAAATGTAAATAAAAACTAGTTATTCAACGCAAATAATTGTCAAATTATATTTTCTACTTATATTAACATATCCAAAAATACCCATACGGTTTTACTAAAGCAGACAAACTACAGACATCCTTGTTAAAGATGCGACGCTTTTAAACGGTTACAAATTATTCGCGCAATATGCAGAGTTGTAAAACTCAACAAATCAATTTTTGTTACTTATTTTTTTTGTTTAAAGCCCCAAGCTTATTACAAAAATGCAAGAACTATTTTTAGATTAAATAATCATAGTTTTATAAAATATTTTAATCGTGAATCTTGTCCATATATTTTATAAAATCTTTAAGCACTGTTAAAAAATAAAAATTGTATATGTACAGTAGAATCCCTCATAATGGGAGTTAATATAAATGAGAAATTAACCTAATATGGTATTTGTCGAGGTTATTTTTTTCTCATATACTAGAAAATTACAACAGAAGTAGACAATAACGATGCAATGTAACAATTATTTTTATTTGAAAAATATTTATCTACTTTTTTCTTATGTAATTTGTAAAATCCCTCAAAATGGAAACTTTCCCAAGATGAGAGATTCCACTGTGCTAGTTTTTTTTTGAGATAAGGTAAATAGTGCAAATGTTCTTTATTATAAATTAATTTTCTTAGGGTCAAAGTTGTTTTACATACACACCATTTTCTAGAGTATTTTAAGAAAAATGTAAAAAAAAAATCTATTTCTGTCAATCCTAATGATTGAAACGCAGACATAAGTGCAATATTACAAACATTACTTAAAAAGCATATATACATTGACAGTACAGATAAAGAGGATATTAAAAAATATACGTTGGCAGACTGTTCAACAAGAATTGATTATTACAATAATTTAAAAGCTAATAAATAAGCTACAGAAATGCAAAAAAAAATATATGCTCTAATATAAAGGTTTAAGACATCAATAAAAAAGCTTCGCGCACATCATTAAAATCTTTTAGAACAGTGTAACTAAAACGTTAAATTTTACACTCACCTTTTTTATGAACAGTAAACGCTAGAATTAACATTAATTAGTACAGCGTATTTGAGTAAGACGTTTTTTATTCCAAATTTGAACAAATCCATATTAGCTAAGAATATTTTTTTTTTTAGTTTGCCATTTAAACATGTAAAGGTGCATCGCAATCGAGCTTTAGGTACTAGTATATTGAACTCGCAAGTTCGTGTCGCCAAAAAAAAATTACAGAATGAAAAGTTGTATTAAAAGATAATCTAGGCTAATAAGTAAAAGCATGTACTATTTATAGTTGACAAATCCACAATAAATAAAAAGAGGATAGTTTATTTTTTCGTTTTTTCTACGATATATATTCTTTGTATTTTAAAAGCGTTACTTTATTTACTTTAACTTAAAGGCATAATTAAATAAGCATAAAACATTCGTATTACTGTGCTTTTAAGAATAAATCTCAAAAATCCCTATCTATAATAAAGGATGAACCCGTATAAAAAAACACTTTTTTTTTGTAAAGGTGTTATGTTCTATGCTTTTTTTATGTAAAAAAATTTTTGTTTTTATGCATGACTATATTTGTTTTCTATTTCCTTTATATAGTCAAAGTGTATCATCCGCTTTGTTTTTGTTGTGTTTTTTGACTTAATGTTTTTACTTATTTACAAACATTACTATCTGCTATTGCTCAAAATGCACACTATTATATCACTTTTATATATAAAAATAAGTTATTAATGTAAGCAAACTTTTTTTTTTTCTAATTTGTGTTTTAGCGTCACATTATTTTTTTATACTAAAAAAACCTGTTTAAATTGTTAATTTTACAATCTAAAGGCACTTAGCGGCAATAAGCGCAATGGTTTTTGCTGATCTAAAAAAAAACCTAGACAAAAAAAATGTAGTTTTTAGGCGAAAAAAAAACTTTTACATTGTATAAAGCACGAAATATGTTTTTTCTGCTTTTGTTGCAAGGCAAAGCATCAGTAAGAGATTCACATGCACGGATAATAGCATCAAGACAATATTATTCGTTTTTTGCCTGCAAAATACGGGCTTCTATAAATTTCGTATAGGGTCTGTATATCTTACGAAGGAATGTGAATTTTTTATTACAAAAAATTCATCATATTTCACCAGCATTTTTGGTGCCCATATATATTCTTTTTTTTTTTAATAGTGCACATGCAAACACGAGGTTGGCAGGTAAGGTTCGACATACATTAAACAGTATATAAGTGTTTTATTTTTATTACAATTCCTGTAAGATGCAGCAGTTTGAGATGCTGGATTCAAGGCTAAAATCACGAATGCCGTTTTGGTATCTACAGAAACGTGACGCATGGTTTGCATTTATATTGTCATCTATTCTACTTTAATAAAATGTGTAAAAAATTACTTTAGAATAATATATGAGTACAATAAAAGAATATTACATAAGTTATAATTCTTGGAAAAAAATTAGTAATCAAAACATAGATAAGCATGCTGTCGATACAAAATTTTGCGCTTAACCTGTAACGTGTAAAAAAACAAAAAAAAAGGTTTTCTCATTTTAATACATAATAAAGTTTTTATATTTTATCGGGTTATTGTAAGTTGAGAACAAAAATTTCTCCAAAGTAAAGTACGCGGCCAATTTGTCTTTAAAATTGTCAGATAAATGCGCATATTTTGCAGTATAGTATTAATAGTTTTTTTAACAAGCCTGCTGCATTATATTTTGTTATAAAAAACTTTGCTTAGATAACGCATTAAAAGCATGCATTTGATTTTTTTACTGCAAAAATATATGCCACCTTGATTTTCTGTTGCATTTTGTATATAAAAAAATGCAAAATTGCGAAAAAAGCACATGTACTTATTTTTTATTTAGTAAATTTATATAATGAATATGCTAATATTACAACTAAAAATTATCCTCTTTATAACATAATTTTTTAAAAAATAAAAGGATTATTGAGAGATGTAAGATAGCTTTTATTTGTATATTTAGTGTGAAAAATATGATGTATAAAAATGTTATATAATAATAATATAACTATTTTTGACGAATTTAAATTGTTGATATTTAAGACTTGAGATTTGAGAATAAATACCAGCAATTCACTGTTTTTTAAATTTTAAATACATAAATTTAAGATAAAATCCACTCTTGTTAGAATATATAGTATAATATAATTTGCAATAGAAAGGTTTTGTATAAGCTTTCCACTTATTCTCATCTAAACCACAAAAAATGTACATTTAGCATCTTTACGTGTTTAACGTAACAAGCATACAAAAAAAACAAAAAACAAAACGAAAAAGGAAAAAGGAAAAATAAAAAATGAAAAAGAAAAAAGAAAAAGGGAAAAAGAAAAAGGGTACGTTTTAAACAATATATCTAAGGCAAAATCAAAAAAAAACATATATGTCAAAAACATATCTTGAAGTTTAATTCAATAGTACAAAAAGATTAAAAAACTAAAAAAGATCGTATTTTGATAGTATAATTATATAGTATAGTTTATCGGTTTATTACGTTCAATTTTGTAAACACTATGCAATTATGTGTTTCATAGGTTACAAAAGTATTATTCTTAAAAAGTCGTTTATTTATGGTATAGAAAAGATCATTTAAATCAAAAAAAAAAATTTTCCGCATATAAGATTGTACTAGTAATGCTTGCTAGACAGAGGCTGATTAAGGAGAGGGCACTGGGGGCATGTACCCCCGAGCCCCCGGCTTAGGGGGCCCCAAAAATAGAAAAAATTGATTTTCGTACAAACTAATATTAAAAGAAAAAATTTTTGTCAATATTAGAATTCATAAAAAAAGATTGCTATATATAAATTTATAAGATAGTCAGAAATATTTTAATTTTCTTGAATTTTGATTTGCATTAGTCGTTTTACTATAACAATATTATTGAATAAATACAGGATAAATTCATTCGTAAGCTACATTGGTATGTGTAAATATCTGGTTATCAAAAAAAAGCTGTTATTTTTTTTCGTAAAAATTAAAAAAACTCTGCAAAACACAAGTGTAAAAGAAAAGGCAAAAAACAAAATAACATGCAGCAGTGTATTTATGATTAATAACCTAGTAATGTCAAAAAAGTTATTATTGTAAACACTAGAAAAGCGTTTACAATCTTTTTGGATTTGCGTTATTAACCTTTTTAAAAACAGCACTGTACTCTTCATATTTTTTTCGTAAGCTACATTAAAAACCCTAGTTTGACTATACAATGTTTACTTTTTACTATTGCTTTTACGTTTGCAGTTTAAAAATGTAAGATTAATGAAATTTTTTTAAAAAAAAATTACGTCATCGTAAATCTTGCAGCTTTTAAAGCGCCCATAAAGCAAATATATTTTTTTCTGTTAAACGGCTATAACAATATTGTAAATATTATTACTGATTGACGAATATCAACACTAATAATAATTTACAACAACTTTTAAATACAGAAAAAGGGTTATCTGGTTCTTCTGTGCATCGTATTTTTCAAATGTAAATTTACCAGTTTTTTTTAGTGAGTCTGGTACAAATGCATGGCTGTAAAAGACTATGTAAGAAAGACGGTGTGTGATTAAATGGAGGTTTGACCAAATTCAACAATACATTAGACATCATGTAGTAATTGTGCAGAGCCTTATTAATAATAGACAGTACATATACATAAGTCTTAAAAAAGACTGTTTTTTAGGATAATACAATGTAAAAACATCTCAAAATTGTATTAACTTTTGTGCAAAATACTTCTTTGACTGGCTGTATCCACTAACTCACACCAATAAAAAAAATCCATTTGATATTTAATTGGCGTTTCTTGCTTACGAATCAGCACATAACAAACTTTTATTTGATTTGACGTTAATATATTTTTTGTATTTGTAAAAGCATATTATAAGCATGAGTTTACTGGTTTTTTTATTTTCTATTTTACTATGCGCAAAAAATCATAGCACTGTACAGGTATCACAGATCTATACCTAGAAAAAAAACATGACTACAGGAAGGTTAACAACGCGCCAATTTTTCTATAAAACGCAATAGTTGAACACAGTAAAAAAGAAAAAAAGGAATGGTTCTAAAAAAATTGTACAGTGCAATAATTAAATTCAACTGTTTGACTTAAAAATAGTCAAAATGTAAACAGAAAGGGGGAAAACCCGCCAAAACAAAACAAAAAAACATGAAAAACAAGAACAAGCTCGTGAAGTCAGTAAAACCACGACAAAAAACACAATTGATATAACCAAATACAAAAAAATTACAAGAATATAAACTTGCCGTTTGGCTAGGATAAGGGTTGAAGGGTGCTTAGGGAAAACAGGCAAAAAACTAAAATAAATGTATTCATAGATTATTTTACAGCATTTTACATATATTAATGCATAAAATATATTTTTTGGTGTATTTAATATGTCTTTCTAAAAATCTGCCCTAATTTACCTTTTTTGGCATGTTGTCCACCCCTCTTTTTTATGGGCAAATTGTCAAACTGTCCGCCAACCGATTTTTAAAATATGCTAAAAAATTACATAAGCGTAAAAGATAAAACACGTTTTTAATTAGCAAAACAACAAACATTATAAAAGACCAAAGTCTATACTTTTATAGAAAAAACAAAAAACAAATATATATATGGAAAAGGTTATTCCATCTTTTTATCATATTTTAATTCTAGAAATTGGAAAACGTAAGCCAATGTAAATCATACAGCACAAAAGTTATATGCTGTCATGCTTACTTTACTTATTGTAATTAGTTTTGGTTTTTTTTTAAATATTACAACATCTAGATCAGCATCAAGAAAAACAAACAGTAGCAAAACTTAGCTATGAAAGATGCACATATTTGTAAAAAATCTATAAT
>JAQFYM010004029.1:0-16714 GCA_034694785.1 Agrenia bidenticulata | reverse complement strand
GTTATTTGGAATATGCTAGTTTTTAGGTAAAAATTTAAGAACTATGAAAAAATTAAGAACTTTTGGGTCTTAAATTTCGCACACTACTGTATATGCGTGAAATTTTTGTTTATAGAACATAAAGAATGTTTACCAGTTCAATAAATTCACGATTATGTTATTGCAATAAAAAAAATTTAGTCGAGAAATCCAATAACATAGCTTAGGCAAAATCCATAGTCTAATCCAAAATAAAAATTTGCTGTTGTAGTTTAACTCTTTTAATATAAATATGTTTATATAAAACTTAAACTTACTATATACTCATATAAAATCTAAAATAATAGAGTATTAGGACACGCCTATTGCAAATAAAAATAACATTCAGTGAAAATCTATATAAAATTTGAGCATTAATTGAATAGCCGTTTTTCTGTACAACAGTTGAAATTTGCAAAAATTTATGCAGTACATCAAAATAGACAAAAAAAAGTAAATATATAAAATTGTAACATAGTTTGTTTAAACGTTTGTTGTATACTCAATAAAGGTTTATGCTGCAAATTTTCAAAATTGATAGATATGCATTTAAAAAATTTTAAAGTTTTATTTATCGTCGAAAACCGAAATTTTGATTTTGCAAAATATTTTCCATTATATAAAAAAATCTAATTAAACATGTCCATTTATAATTGGTAAAGTTTACACATATTTGAAATATGTATTTTTCTGTAAATTAAATTTTAATTACTCTTTTTCCAAAAAAAATGATATTTTTGACTATCGCAAAGATGACCCGGAATATAGGCCATAAAATGCTTTCTTTTTGAATAAAGCTTAAGAATATTTTTTTTTTTTTCGTGGATATATATAACAATCAGAAGTAGGAATTGTTTATCGAATATCTAGTTAACGAAGTCATAAGTAGGCGAAATCGTGTGTGCCAATACGAATTCGTTGAAGATACAAATAGCGATAAATATCAACAGGATATAAAGAAAAAGCACGATTGAACAATTTTTATTAAAATATTTTACATAAATATCATTGCGTTTACTTCTAAATATTTCGAATTAAAGCCACCAAAAATACAATAAATATTTTACTTATCTAATAATTTCTTATTGTTTTGAGCAAAAACCGTACAAAATTCCAATAAAAATATGCTATTGAATTCAATCAAGAAAGAACAACAAGGTTTTTACTTTGTAAATTTTTGTCGTATGAATTCATGATGTAAATTGATAAAGCTACGGTTTCCTGTAATAGAAATAAATTAGATTTATTAGACAAATTCTAGAAAAAGCGCTTTTAAGTAGTATTATTACATACAGTTTATGATTGAAATGACGTAAATAATAACAATTTGAAAGACGATTTTAAATTAATTTAAGAGGGTGAGAAAAATCGTGAATTTTAGACAATAACAAAAATTTATGATTTGACTGAGCTGCTTGCTGTCTCAAAATTTGCGTTAATTCGACAATTAATTTCTAATATTGTTAATTTTTTACATATTTCGCAATTATTTATAGCGGAAATCAAAAACATTATTGACTATAGGCAAGTTATTTTAAAAAAAACAATACAAAGTGATTATGAAAAATACAAAAAATCAATAAGTATGGTGGAGGATTGCAAAAATTGTGCCAGTTTAAATTAAAAACAGATAAAAACATAGATTAGCAACGATTCACTATCATTTAAATGCTATACATTCCAATTTAGAACATTGAAGAGACCAGCTATTCTGAAATAAAATTTTATATCAAAAACTAGATCAAACATATATATTGAACACTTTTTATTACCATATTTTTATACTCGAGCCATAAGTATTTGAAAGTAAAAGTTTATCGCTTAGACTGCAATTAAAAAAAGCTGAAGATGTGTGAATAAAAAAACCGATATAAAATTTTAATCAAGGTTGTAAATACGCATACAAATATATATATACACTGATATCATGTATATTTTGTGAATATCTGATGATCCATAGATGCAGGATATTATTGAAAATATTAAAATCACTAATGCACTAGTTGAAAAATAAATTAGTTGTGTAAAACATTTTTATCAAAAAATATCGAAAGCTTAAAATCTTCTTAAATATGTAATTATCAATTTTTTAATGTTAAAATCTTTTGTTTATTTTTTTATTCTTGTTCAATACAATACCGCCATTTTATCTGCCTATGATTAGACCCCTACTTACATCAAACTGTAGAGAGAAAAATCGAACTACCCACGAGATTTCATAATTATTATTATTGGAGTTTTAAAGCAGAAACTATTTTTTTTTGTCTTATTTTATGTTTGAATTCGTAAGAAATAAACTTGCTAACATAAGATAAAAAAACCGAAAAACTCTACGTTTATTTAAAAACCATGATTAAAAATACTAATGAGATTTGCCCCTTTTCCAATTTTTTTTTAACGTTTAACTTTTATTGCATGTGTTAAAACGTTTTTTTTATATAAAAAAAAACATCCAACCTACCATCGGTAATGAGAAATTTCCCCTAAACCTTAGACTTAAACTAGTTAAAAACATACTTCTCCCCTCTATCACTTTTGGATGGAAAATTTTCGGTATGTGCGATCTGAGAATAAAACCGCTCTAAATTTTAGTTGATAGATCTATTTCCAAAATTCTTAAAAAAACAATTTTTTCGAGAACAAGAGCCTATGAAGAGCTTAATATCCTCCCCCTGTCTATATTAGGCGCAAAAGCCAGAGCCAGGGGAATAAAAAAGTAAGTTACTCGCGAACACCTATCAGTTTACTCTTAGGCTCCACATCGTGCATAAAGTCTGAAAAAAACTCTCTTTAAACAATCTAAGATCTGGTGATAATCCCTGGGGATAACAGCAGGCCTAATCCAGTCGCAAATGGCGAAGTAAATAACACAAAAAAAATGCGTAAAATTCTAAAAAATGACCACTCGCTTACTAGTATGATCCCCCATCTCTAAGGATTGGGCGATGGTAAATTCTATATCAAAAAGGAAAACCTTTCAAAAAATAATAGTATCGGTGTTAACGCACTGTTAAAAATAGTAACAAATTGTTTTAATTTTACCCAATCATGGCAGGTACTCCAACAACTTCCTAGAGACTATAAAAACAAATGCGCAATATGCGAGGAAGAAACACCTGAAGATGCATGGCATTTTATTATGGAATGCCGAGCATTTGATGAGTTTCGACCTCGAAGGAAACTGCCAAAAACTACTACCAAAAAAATCTCGCCATCGCCACCCAGCAAAGAAGCTATTCTTAAAAAACTCCTTGGGGGGTTCGGCCTCCGGCCCAAATAAATTAATCGCGATTCAAACAAAAAATTTAATCAGGTTTCTTAATAGAGCTGTACCGCGACGAAAGATAATACTCGCCGCGAAAAAAGACAGCGAAAAATGTGTAAAAGCACAACCCAAAGACTCTGTTTAAGGAAAAAAACAAAAAGGTAACTAAAGCCCTAGCGGGTATAGTAGGGGCGTATCCCCAGCAATTATTTGCCAAGCACCTTGATTAGTGCGTCCTTTTGAAGGTTTATAATGTGGGTGTATTTTGTAGAAGAGGAATTAGAGGGAGTAATGTTCTGAGCAAATAAATCGATTTTTTTTTTATCTTTTTTTATTTTGTTAATCACACATAAATTTTTTTTTCTTGCAGTTTTTCCTCTAAGTATGCCATGTAAATCTTCATATAAACTAGGAAGTATTTTTCGTTTATAATATGCACTCGAGTATAATGATAAGACATAATCTTTGTTGTAAAAAAAAACACCGTAAAGCTAAAAGTTGCATATCTAAAAAGCTGTAATTTAATCTTGTCGCAAAATTAACGAACATTTTTAATTTTTTTTAGCCATAAAATAGGACTTTTTTTAAAATGGTGTTTTTACACTTATGCATATTTTGATCTCTTTAGTTAAAAACTGCATGAAGGCGCTATATTACATTGCGTGAGCCGTATCCTGTTTAAAACCAAACTGATGGTCCCAACGGATACATTTAAGCTGGTATTATCTATTCGGAGTTTTTTTTATTTTTAAAATGTAATCTGCAGAGATGTATAATTTTTAATTTGTTTTTCAGCCACTTTATATATTATTTAGTATTTTTTTTATAAAAAATACAAGGAAGCAAAACTATTTTGTATTAATTAAGTAATTTTTTACATTACTTTATCCGAGGTGTTTTTTTATTTTAAAATCTTAAAATATCTGTGCGTATAGATAGTTTGCTAGTGTACAATCCCTTGCCCACAAAATATATGACCATTTTATACGAAGTCTGGTTTTATTGATCTCGGAAACAAAAAAAAACAAAAATACAAAATCAAATCAGCCAATAACAGATTTGCATACATTTTGCGATGTTAAATACTTTTTGCATAGAGTTAAGGTCTTTTGTTCTATAAATTAGTAAAAAAATCATTTTTTAGCAAAATTAAAGCCAGTGATGAAAATGATAATTTTTTCAATTTTAGTTTTTATCCACGAATATTTTCGACCCATTATTTTGTTCATTTCTATTTGATAATTTTTATTATGTAATTCTTTTTTTTTTCGTTAACCTATAAAAACGCAACGAAACCAATTAGTACTATACATTTAAAATTTCTTTTCGATTTAAAGATACAAAGAGCTAGTTACATTGCTTTTTTTACCTACATAACGCCAGAAGTGTAATTTTTTTTTTACTTTCGATTTTTCTTCTATTACCGTATACGCCCAAAAACCAAAATAATTACTACTCATTAAATTTTTGAGCAGTTTTTTATAAATAAACATCGCCTACACAGATTCTTTCACCTTTTTTTTACGATTTCAATAGAATTTCTCTTATTTTTTATAAGT
Organism: Agrenia bidenticulata; assembly: GCA_034694785.1. Classification (NCBI taxonomy): domain Eukaryota; kingdom Metazoa; phylum Arthropoda; class Collembola; order Entomobryomorpha; family Isotomidae; genus Agrenia; species Agrenia bidenticulata. The sequence goes on along the minus strand of JAQFYM010004029.1, from coordinate 11,872 downwards.
ATGTAAATATAAAAATAGTGATTTAGAAAACAATTTCAATATATATACTGTTTATTAAAAAAAACGCATAAAAACTATTTCTAGGTACTGTTTTACCAATAATTCAAAAATTTTTTGATATCCTTTAAAAAACTGTGTCGTATATGATTTCTAATTTAAAAAACTTTGGCCTTTTGATAAGTCCATTACAGCAGCAGGTTGCATACACAGCTATAACTTTTTTATTATAACAATAATATTATAAAAAGACAACAAATCATTTTACAGGTATTTTTGTACGCACTTATGCCGATTTTTTTAAATTGTCTTTTATAATAGAAATTTGTCTTTGTCTTTATACGAAAAAACTATTTGTATTTTACCGCAATGTTCATATAGAAGTTAAAAACTTACATATAATAATATACCGCAACAAAAGGTATTATATTTTAATTTTTTTTTTATTGTACCAATTGTTTTTTTTATTATAAAATGTTATAGTTCAACTATCAAAGTTGCATTTTTAGATTAGATTTAGTGTTTTTCTAGTATTTTAACACACTCTTTAGGTATAAATAAAATTAAAAAAAAACACCGTAAGCTTAAATAACAAATATATATGCCATGTATTATATTTCACAATATCAAAATCTATTACTCTTCTTACGACTTACGATAAAATTCAAAGTTACTTAATTTAAAAAGATATAACGATTTTGTATAGTATTTATAAAAATATTCCTATATTGCACGTAAATTTTTGTAACCAAAAAAAAGTGTTTCTCGATTGCTCTCATATTTTATCAACAGCCCAAAATAAAAGTTTGCTAAACCTTTTAAATTCGTATACGATACGTACAGAAAATCTTAGCTTAACATGTTTATAACAACAAGAAAACCAGTGTGTAACGCATTAACTTTCATTAGAATTACGTTACTGAATAAAATTACAGTACCAACTGTTTAAGAACCGAATAAAAGTGTTTTTTTTTGTTAAGTATCTAAAATATTTGTGGTTTAATCTAATTTAAACTTAACTAAACTAAACAAAATATGCTAAAAAACGAGTATTATCATATATGTCGTTTACCAAGAATAGTCTCGAAAATATTCCCCGAATTTATAAAATAGAGAATTTGCCCATCCCTTATTAGAGTTGTTTTGTTTTTGTTTTGAGTAGGAAATAGGATGAAGGACTTAGTTAATAAAATTATATATATGCAACCAGCGTGTAGTTTTTGCGACAGCATAATGATGGCATTTATTGTATTATAAAATTTGTGACATATATCTGCGAGTTAACCCGATAGACAGGCAAACATTATATGGTGACGTAAAATAACAAAAAAAATACAATATTTTTGTGTCTTTTGATATGTACTGGTATATATCTCTTACTTTTATTATATGCTTGTACCAGTGGCGTACCCAGGGGGAGGGGGCGGACACGTACGTCCCGGAATAAAAATTATGCCTAAATATATAGGGAAGACAAGTCTTGCCTTTTGTCAGAGATTTTTTTGAAGTCAAATTTCTTAAAAAAAATATAAAAAAATTATCATGATTTTTACTTCATAAATCATAATTAAACTTTTATTTAAAAAAAAATCTGACTAGCCTTGGGCTAAAAAAATTCCCGGGTACGCCACTGGTTCTTAAATATTTTTTAACTACAGTAGAAGACCCAAAGAAGATAATCAAACAGTAGTATTTTTTAATGTCTGTTGTATATATCCTTATTAACACAAATGTAGATGCATAATATCAAATAAACTTTGTTCGTATAGTCTTTTTTCGATAAGAATAACACATTTTGTATTGTTTTAGTATTAGTTTTTTAAGGGCATTTTTTTTTTTAAAACCTGGGCGTTTATAAATTGATTTTTTATACAATGCTTGGGTAACCGGGTATTCAAACCATACAAAAAATGTATTGAATGTGTCTTTTAATATCCTTATTACACATTATCAATGAGGTTGACTCTTATTAAGTTAGTCTTTTTATACCCAATTCTATAAAAAAAATACAATCGGACTGTATTATTTTTACACGAGGGTAACAGGCACGCCTAAAAACAATGGCAAAAATTACTCTCGGGTATTTTGGGCTAAAATTATAAGAATGTGTAATTTTTTTTACTCGAGTGTAAATGCGTGTACGTGCAGGTATTATTTGCAATAAAAATTTTTTTACATGTGAATTAAAAGGTAACAGCTGGTATTTTTGTCAGTTTTTATAACCCAGGATTACTTTACCCTCGGGTCATAAATAATTTTTTTTTAACCCTATAGATGAACGAAAAAACTAATGAAGAAGATATAGATATGATTGAAATTGACAGTAATGCAGTAAAACCACTAAAACAAAAACGTCTACGGAATCAACGACAAATGCTTTATTAAGAGCTAGGCATGCCACAAAAAATGAATGAAAAGTCCCAAAAACGCATTTAATAATAGGATGAATCCAGTGGCGTAGCCGGGGGGGGCACGTGCCCCCCTAGAAAAAAAAACGTAGCCTGAATTTAAGGGGGCTTCTTTTTTTGGGGCCTCAAAATATGCGAAAAAAATATTTTCATTAATTTTTTATGATTCAGAAATTCTTAAAATTTTTAGCAAAATATAAAAAATATTTTTTTTTGTCGTTCTAGCTCATTTATTTTTTAGTGCCCCCTCCTATAAAAATCCTGGCTACGCCACTGGATGAATCAATAAAAAGATAACAGAAATACACACGGTGATGCAGGAAAGCTGTACTACTAAAAATAAAAAGGGTAAAATATAGCGTTTTTATAGCAAAGTTTACAGAGAAACTATTAAAGGTAAATAAAAAAAGCCCGCGTCATTCACATGGCCATATTATAACTAGGGCGGACCATTAAAGCACCAAAAAAATGTTTTTTTTGGCATTTAAAACAAAAAAAAATGCTTTTTTATGCTTTTATGATTAAAAATCTAAGCCTTGAAGTTTATAAGAGAACTTTTTTGCCCGCAAAAGGCATCCGAAAAATGCTTTAAACACAAAAATGTGCTTTTAAGCCATTTTTTATGCTTTATAAAAAAATTATGCTCTTTGAAACGCCCTAATTTAAACACATTTTCAAAGAATATTAAATAAACCTTATGGATTACCAAATAAGATAATTGATTCATTAATTGGTGAATCAGAACGTTATGTGACATGCAAGCCTAAGACAAAGAAAGAAAAAGTAAAAAAAAAAACTGTTTGATACTTTTGATAAGTTGTTGCAGATTAACATAGATGAGGTGATATTCAAAAAAAAAGCATGCAGGAAGAAAGAAAAAAATTAAAAGTTAATTAAATTAAGAGTCTATCAGTGGAAATTCAAAATATATCTATTAATAACAACTTGGCTAAAAATAATGAACTAATGGAACAAATTATTAAAAATTTAAACATATACGATTCATAAATTTGCAAATTATTTATAAGTATGAATAATATTTTTTATTAAAAAAAGATAGCCAATTGAAAATAAAATATTTATCATATATTTGTTCTTTGGAAATATTTAAAAACACAAAAACATGCCACGATTATTTTCGAGTAAAGAAAATTAACACATAAAAATATTTCACTATCAAACATCCTGTATTTATTTTTAAAGGCTCCAATTACTAGCCCAACTCTAGATTTTTTTTTTATTGCGTGATTTAAATGTATTTTTTTCGACTAGTCGGTCTTATCGAAGGTTTTTTGCAATTAATGTTAAGCGAAAAAGATGAATGTGCTATAAAACACCGTTAATTTTACTTATCAGCCAATCATAAAGCGCGTAATTTCTTACAGCTTGTGCATCATTCCGACTGAGTAAATCAACCACCATAAACATATCGAGACTAATCATAACAATCTACAGCTAACTGTAAAGTTTTAAGTATATCGTCTTTTGCGTCATAAATATGAAATGCCTGTAATTTTAAAAACCTAAAGTTAAATATGTGTACCGTCAGTAAACAGAACGGTCTCTTGTATATTACTTGATGTCATTAATTTAAGTTTATATCGCATTAAAATCGTTTTTACATGACGATTTATATAAATCAAGTTTACTCTCAATATAAAAATCTACGCAATAACTTATCGAGCTTACTATTTTTTAAGGTAAACTATAAGTTATCGTACATATCTCGATATAAAATTCTTCGTGTTGTAAAATACAAGAAAAAATATACCCTTTCCTGAAAAACACTTTAATTGTTATTAGACGTTGTGGCAGGTAGAAAATTGTGAAATAAAAAAACTGCTTACGCTTACGCTTCCGTTTATAATTATTATATAATTGTTACTCAGTTGTATTAAAAATATTTATTAAATAACGCTCACGGGTATATATATATTTATGTTGTCATAAGTATAACAGCATCAAATCCATACAAATTACAGAGTCAGATGTAGAGTAATCGCTGTCATCGAATATATCGAGGCATACTTTACGTTTTTTTAGGGGTAAGATTATAAAAAGGAAATGTAACCACGGGTATTACAAAATAAGACTAAGGAAAAACCAGACGTAACCCACAGGTAATAATCTACCCGCCGGTAAACCAACTGCATTTTACCCGCGGTTTAAAACTTACGTTTGCACCCGCGGATAAATCGAGTTTACCCGCGAGCCAAAAATAAAGCAGGCCCGTTGTACTACAGATAATCACAAAAATGAATAAACACTTAAATACGTTTTTTTATGTCTTCGGTATTCGATGTAAAGATAAAGTGCGAAAGAAAAACAAAAACAAAAACAACGTCAAAGTCAAATTTTTTTAATTAAAAGTAGATTTTGTAAATACTAAAAAATCAATTCACAAAATTAAAACTTTGTATCGTAACATCGAAGACTTACCGCTCAGCGTATTTTAGTGTTTAAAAGACTTAGGGTAGTAAATTGTATATTTTTTGTTAAAATACTTTTTAAAAGTGTAAATAAACGTTTCTTATCTAGCCTAATACATTTTACTATGTTAATTTTTTAGGTCTTTTATTAAAACAATAATCACGTCTATAAAAGGTATTTATGCAGTTTGAATTAAAAAAAAATAAGCATTGTTGTTAGGTAAAGTAAAAAAAAAGGAAATGATATTACCCATGCAATTTTTTTTTAGGATTCTCTTAAGTAACACTGCAAAATTATATCATACAGAATATACGCGTTTATAATGCAGAGGCGTACCCAGGAATGTTTGAGCTAGAGGGTATGGAGTGTTTTCGGCAAACAAACCTTAAAAGCTGTCTTTTTAAGATTATTAGACTTTAAAACAATTATTGAAATTTGTTAACTAAATTGTTCAAAACGATTATTAACACTTAAACACTAGAAATGGGGCTAAAAACAATTAAAAAATTACATGCAAGAAACATAAAAGAAGCTAAAAACCGCTGCATAAAATGCAATTTGCACTTCTAATACGCAAATTAACACACTAATATTACATTTATACAAAAAATGGACCCTTTTTTGTTTTGATGCTTCCCCATAACTATAATGTTTGTATTAGTTTGTTTAAAACCATTATTTTTTAAGTTTACACTTATAAAACTTCTTTTTACATAAGAAAAAATTATTTAACGCCTTAAACGACGTTATAAAAGCAAAATATCTTTGACTACATTTTTTCTTTAAATTTTAAATTAGAATGTGCATAAGCCTCTAAACAACCGAATATACTGAAACAATTACTATTATTGTAAACTAGCAAAAAAAGCGATAAAAACGTATTAGCAATATTTTTTTCGTTCTTTATGGTTGTTCTAAACTCACGAATTCCTTTGATCTGATATCTGATCAAATTGTCTATATGCTTTTATGCAGAATGCAAACCAAAAGGGAAAACGCAGACAAATACAATTAAAATGCGTATAACTCATTTTTTAATAATAAATATATTTTAAATATACATAAATTTTAAATCCGCTATTTGTAGAGGGCCGGGAGGGAAAGAAATGGGGTTTACTTGGTAAAAATTTAGCTTTTTGAAGCGTTTTATAGTTTATGGTATAATAAATTTAGCTACAAATAGCATCTTAGGCGTTCAAGTGTTAAAATCAAAAAATATTTGCACAAAAAAGACACCCGTTAAATTCAAACGTAAAAAAGTTTCTGTGTGGGTTGTACACTTCTACCCTCCTCTGGGTACGCCACTGCTGTAGCGTTTTTGGTAAACTCACTCTTTTCTTTAACCACTTTTCAAACACATATTTTGCGCTACCTGTAAAAAACATATTTGACACTTTGATGAATTGTCTAAGAAGCTGACTTGCGTATTAAACAAAATGAATAAGCCATATCTGTCATATTTAGCAATTTTTTTTTAAACTAATAATCAATTAAATATATTAAAAAAAAATTAAACAACTGTGACTTTTATATAAGTGTTTTATTTCTCTACCATGCGTTTCGATGGTTTTTTATTTTCAAGACACTTATGTGACAATAACAGGGTATATATGCAATAATTCCAAAATGTGAAAGGGGAGTGATATGCATTTTATTAAAAATATAAGGGTACAATAAAAACCTTCTTTTATGGATGCAAAAAAAAACAAAGAGTTTAAACTAGAAGCAAATTTGTTCTGGTTCAAAAAAGCAAAACACGAATTTCTTCTACAATAACACCGAATAAACAGCAGAATTATTTTTTAATTTATGTTAATCATGTATAAATTAAATGTTTGATAATTACCAGTATCTGTAATTGTGCAAGGAGGAAGTCTACATTAGCAAAGTGTACTGTATTTATGCAATTAGCCGCCTTTTATATAATTTGGGTTAATATAGGGGTAAAAATTTAAATTGAATAGACAATAGCTTACCGGAAGAGACTTACGGATATCCATATGCACGTAAATACGTGAGCACAATTTTTTAACTCATTTTTAAAAAAATCAAGTTTTTTATATTAATGTTAACTAGGGTGCGACCCGACTGGGTTTTTACCTTAATATCGGGTTGTGGTCGGGTTCGGATCATACATAAACAAAAAAATGAACATAAAAACAATAATGTTGCTATCCTTTTCTTCTTTTTATTTGCGCGCGACAACTCCGTATAATTTTTATAATAGCAGAAATTATATACGAACTTAATTTGCGAAAATTTTAACAACAGAAGTTTTTTTATAAACAATTCGTATCATCGAAAGAATTATCTGAACATGAAACTTTTTTTACATATAGAAAAAACACACGATATATTATTTATACGAATGATATAAAAAAAGTTACGTATTTGCTAGAAACCGTGTTAATACTAAACAGTAAAACAACAAAGCCCATAATATTAAAATTATGCTTATGCCATACACAAAAAATGTTCTAGGCATGATGAAGTACAAAAACTACAAAATATTTGTTTAATCGAATAAACATAGAAACTAGAAAATGGTATAATTTTCACGAATTCAAGTATGTTGAATATCGGATTAAAAACTATTAATATTTTTTACTTATGTTTTTATGGTTTTTCAGTGTAATTTTTATATTTATTTTTTAAACATTAAAAAATTTATACGCTTAAAAACTTTTAAAACGCAAAAAAACAAAACAAACACAAAAAGACATCTCTTTGTTTTATGTCTATACTACTTATTTAAAAGATAGACAGTAGTAGCAACCTGAATCGGCATTCCCAAAAAGTATCGGATTTTAGGTTGGGTTGGGCATTTTGCCCGATTTTGCGGGTCGGTTCGGTCTACACCTTGATCAGGGATCATTATGATTTCTTTTATTTGGAACCCTTAAAAAAAAGCTCAGGTGGAGCATTTCACATAAGCAACATAAAATAAAGATAAGCACAAGGTAAAATACAAACTAAACAGACAACAATTCATATATAATATTTATTTTTATACCAAAAATATTTTGAATCAACGTCGCAAAATAAAAGGGCTCTCTATTTGAAAGATAGACACGAATATGATGAAAAAAAATATATAATAAAGGTACGAGAAAAAAAAAATTAAGATAAATCTTGGCAATAAACGAACGATAATAATAGATATTTATTAGCTAAATACACATTTTCTATATACTTTTCATTTATTCAAATTCGTGTTTTAAGTGTGTTTTAGATACTCAAATTTTTTTTTAACACTAATTTATTGTAAACTAGGTCGAGCACTAGTTAAAATTGTCTTGATTATCAGATGGTACGCTTCATATATACCATAGTTATTTTCATATAAGATACATTTTCTTATAATGCACATTTATTATATTTTAGTTTTTAGACACTGTAATTGTAATTGTATTTTTGTTTGTGTAATGTTCGCAAGTTTTAATTTTAAGGTCTTTGATTATGTATAATTAGTTTAAACTGAAATTTTTACAGTAAACAATCTAGTTTTACTTTCTTTTAATACACACCAAAAATTTGACTTCGCATTATAAGAAAATAACTAAGGTATATGATTAAACAAATTATATTGAATCTTCAAGTGCATTTTATAAAATTTTCAGATATAATGAACCGTGCTTCACACCAAAATTCTTTGCAAATATAGCAGAAGCAACGACTTTTGCTGCGGCCCCTAATGCGTCATCACGGTCGAATAGCACATGGTTGTGTTAGAAAACACAATAAGACAAATAATTCTATCTGGCCGGTGTATTTCATCTAAATTACAAACTATAATCCATAATATAAGAAGGTCTATTATGTTTTCTTAAAGTTGCTTTGATTTACGCATCGGTAGTGTTGATAACGGCTTATTCAACTTGTGTTACATCTACAGATAAACTTGAATTGGCTTGATCAAAGCTTTAATTTGGTGCATCATCTTATTTTTAGGGGTTCCAAAAAAAAAGAAATGCGACTTTGGAGCACAATTGATGATCCCTGCCCTAGAGGAAAAAGTATCTTGCATTAAAATATTTATGAAAAAAAATGAAAAAAAACAACAAGAATAAACTTAAATACAAACTAGATAATTTTTCCCTAAAACGAAAAAAAAAACGTTTAATGATTTGTGTTCATTATGTTTAAACCGTGCCAGGTGCTTCACCTCCCCTCGTAAGTACAGAAAATCATCCTAACTTAATGTGATTTAGAAAAAAAGTATTTTTTAAGATATCCTTTATTTTTTTTACCTTGTGTAAAATATCCCATTCTTGTGTATATTCTGGCACCTTTAAGGCCTGTCCGGAAAAATACGTACAACAGACAAGTAGTTTACATATACGAAATATAACTTATACGTAAACAGTAACTTATATATATGAAATTTATCAGACTACTTTATTGTATATATTTTTTTATTCGAACCCTTATGATAGAATTTCTGTATCTTCTCTAGGGTTGTAAAAAACCCAAAATTTTTATATTTTCCCGGAAAATTCGGTAAAATCGAAAAATGCGAGTTTTTCGGCCATATTTGGAATTTATTTATTTTAAATAGATTGTGATATATTTTAAATAATATAAAGTTATAACAACCTTTTTTTGATTTTTGACCTTTAACTGCAGTAAAACTAATCTTGTAGAATTACATAGTGATTATTCATATTTGATACTTTTAAGTTCAAAAAAGCCCCTAAACTTATTTTACTTACATTTTATAATTGCTATATACAGTTAACAAGGTATTACTACTTTTGGGTACCCCTGTAACGTTTAGGTACCTCTAGGTAAACATAAACAACTAGTAGAAAATAATTCCTAATATATAAGTATGCACGAAGTAAAGAAAAAAATATAATAAGTATAAATCGAACTTAAGGCACTTTTCTTTGTTTATGGGACAGTAAAAATAAATTATATTATAGTAAAAAATATATGTTATTACAAATAATTACAAAAATTAAAAAGTATTACCATATAATAATAATATCATGATACTTTATCGCAAAAACATCATTACTTTACTTTACTTTTATAATTTTATGTTTTGTTTTCTAATTAAAAGATTTTGTTTATACTTACTTTATTTCTTCTTTATCATCATATTAATGTGTACATTTGTACTTATTTTCTTCTATTTAGAAACCCCTAAGCCTAAAGGGGTACCCAAATGTTACAGGGATACTCAAACGTAGCGATACCTTATACGCTAAAAAAAACATATTTAGTTATTTAGCAAATCTTTTATCGAAAATTCAAAAAACTTTGTAAAAATCTAGGTAATAAATAAATTTCAATTTTCCGAGAATAATTCCGAAATAATTCGGGTTTTTTTTACTTTTACAACCCTAATCTTCTCCTTTTAATTAAATCGAGCATGTCCAATTCTATTTTACGTTATTGTGAGCTCTTCGTTCAATGTTTTTCGTCATGTTTTTTTTCAAGCATAGGGAAAAAAAAATACAAAAATCAACATATGATAAATTTTTAAGAAATTACGTAAAGTAGTTCTTGTACATATTTTTTACTTATAAGAAAACACTATTTCTTATAAGTATATTTTCGGAGGCATTTTTGCAAAAAAATCACTCATACGATATTTTTCGTATACGTAATTCTTAAAGTAGAATTCTAGAAACCGAAAATAGTCAAAATTTTTTAGGTAACATCCCGCTTTTTTATTTTATACAGGAAAACATTTTTTTTAATAAAATCTGCAATATTCTTTACTTTTTGTCCACAGTCTTCGTATTATACGATATTCTTCGGACATGCCTTTAGTGTAAAGTATCTAAAATCAATGACATTCTGCATATCTTTGGCATTAGATTGAAGGTCTTAAAATACATTGATTGTTTAATTTATCATTGGGTATATGGATTTAATTTTAAAAAATAGAAATATCCAATGTTTTCTAAAATTTTTCTTCTGCATATAGCTAATATAATAAAATGTAGTAAAGACCCATTTGAAGTCGTAAATGACAATAATACCCATGATACTGCAGGACCCAAGATTGATAAAGCGAGATGTAGCCGACACATTGAGAATTCGGGTAATGAAAATAGTTCTAAAATATTGAATTCTTCTGGCCTAATGGATTTTCTAAAAAATGAATTTGATAACTTAAAACCAGAATCAGATGAATTTAAGACTGCGGAGAAGAGCATTATTGATTTTATATACAATGTTAAAAAAAGAAAATCGTCATTACAATATTCAAAAACTAACATTGTTGCCACAATATATGATATAACAAATATTCTGTATTATTATACCAGTCCACTGGATATTCAAAATAATGTTTATGAGGTTTACTGTCGAGATCAATTGATAGAAATTATTGATACTTTGATCTTTTACTACAGTTCAAAGGACTTCTTTATACTACATCCTAATCATCAATCGAACGGAAATATTCTTAATACATATCTTAAAGCATATGAGGAAAGCGTTGCAAAATTTGAAACTTTAATTTTAGATTTTTATCTACCTTCATCGAATTTATTTACTATTTTAGAATATAAATTTAAAGATTTAAAACATATAACAGTATTTCATCGACTTTCAGATGAATATATTGCGTATGAAGATTATCGTCGCTTTACAATGCATCAAATTGGAATTCTAAGAGAAATCAAGATTTTGGTTAATGAGTACGAAAAGAGTTTTCAGGGTAATAAATAAGCATACAATTGGTTTTAGATAAATGCTTTATCCACGGACAAGTGATAACTTACATTCGTGCAGTAAAATTTTAAGGGCCACGTGAAATAAATTTAATATTTTTTAGTCAAATTTTTTTTTTTAATACAGAACAGAAAATCACTAATTTCTTAGCATAATATAAAAAAAAACATTAGGTAAACTCACATTTATACCATACGACTTTACTTATGCGTAACATTATGCCCCTTACCCGCTAAGGTGCATAAATGCCGCCCTTAACCCTTAGAGAAAAAATTACACATATATGTGTATTTTTTATTGCCGGATTGTTAAATTACACATATTGTGTAATTTTTTCACTACCGGAT
>JAQFYM010004028.1:0-16717 GCA_034694785.1 Agrenia bidenticulata | reverse complement strand
GAATTTTTGCGAGGGAATTTTTGCGAGGGAATTTTTGCGAGGGAATTTTTGCGAGGGAATTTTTGCGAGGGAATTTTCAAATGAATTTTGGTTTAGAAAAAATCCCTCGCAAAATTCTCTTCCAAATTTCCTGGGAAAATTCCCCTCGCTAAATTCCCTCCTGATTTTCCCCTCGCAAAATTCACTCGCAAAATTCCCTCGCAAAATTCCCTCCCTAAATACAATTTTGGGTTTTTTGGGTTTGGGTATTTTGATACTCCTCCATATTTTTCATCTATTAATAAGCAAATTAATCCATCAATTTACGGGTTTCTTGTAAAATTTTTTCTAAAAAATTATTAAAGAAATCCAAAACTTTTTTATGTACAATAGTATTTTTCGCCACTCTATACATTTTCATATTTTTACTTTTTTAAAATCATCAAGTTTTTGTCAGATGTAAAATACTAGGTACAAGAAACAGCAGAGACGTCATGTTGTTCAAAATTCTTTTTATATCAATTTTTTACTCCTTATGATAATCGCGCAAAGTTAACTTTACTTCCTTCATAAAAATAGTTGCTCCTCCTGCTATATTTGTTGTGTTTTTATAACGCATATCCGTTTTTTAGTTAGTGTAAAACCAATTTACAGTACTAAACAGAAAAATCTTGTATTTGTGTGCAGTTTTTTATTGATTTTTGCTATATATATTTTTTTTACCCTTTAAAAGGTTCATTTGCATATATCAAACTTACACAGATATAAATTTTTAGTCTGTTGTTGTAACTGTTACAAATCATTTTGTCATGAACCAAAAAAAAAATCTGGTCTTCTTGTTGTTTGGGTCCATTATACGGGTAAATAAAAAGAAAGATAAATATGTAATTTTTATACGAAAATCATCTAAAATGATATGTTATTACGCAATCTAAGTAGTAAATGTTGTTTATATTTTTTTAAGTTTATACAGTCAAAATTCCATGTTTTTCTGAAGACTGCCTTTTTGAGAATATGCCTTCTTATTATGTAATACTGTATTGATACATGATATTGTACAAAACTAGATTCAAAATATAGCATAGCAACATGACACAAGATCAAACTATGCACGCATTATTGTTTGTTATACAGGCTAAAGCTAATTAGAATGTGAAAAATCGATATTGAAGAAAGCATACTTGTTGTGTAGTACATGTCTTGTAAGCATGACCTTTGATTGCGTGTATTCATAAAAGCGAGTTGCCATACACACGAATTCTTTTTTTATCGGGTTTATGTTTGCCAAGTAGCTAGTTTTATAGACTAATCTTTATTTATATGATCGCTTAATTGTTATGTTTTTTTTTGTATAGTCGTTTCATAAACAACTTTATAAAATTCTCTACAATGGGAATTTAGATTGCATAAAGACACTTTTTTGCTTTTTTAAAAACTTTAAGCTTTTTGTTTTTTACTTAAAATTTTTACATCTTACTTAGATAATTTAGAAAAATGGTATATATTATATGAAATCTATATATTTTAGCAGAGTTTTTCTTGTCATATATGCTTTATTACGAATGAAAATCCAAAAATTTGTTGTAATGGCACGTTTAAGTTTTCCCTGAGCCCATGAAATCGAGACATTCACGCTAAAGTTGTCTATCACTTTTTTTATGAATGAAATATGTTTTGTCATGAGTTTAATCTATTCTGCGTCTATAAAACTGTTTATTTTATGTTATAATACCATGTTTATAAAATTTTTTTGTAAAATGGCTTTTTGGCTAGCATTTTTACAAATACACTCTTTTTTTACACAAAAAATTATCCATCCGTAGCATTTACTACGAAGTCGACCTCTGTGCCACGCCCTACTACCTTATCTAAAGATACGCGACCGCAGTGCAGTCGATTTTTTTCCCCGTAAAAAAAACTTTTTGATCATTATATGAATTTACAAAAATATTTTTTTTTCTGCTATAGAAGCTCTTTACCCAATAATAATTATGTTACGGGAAACGTGGAACGGTATATTTTTCAGATTTGAATTTTATTTAGCTCATAGAACGGATGATTATTCCAATAAAAAAACAATTGCATTAGAAAATATAAAAGAGTGTTCTTAATTTTTTTCTCCAATAGAAAAAATCTTTTTCATTGAAAATGTTAAGTTTTTGACCTGTGTTTTTTTGTAATTTTTTATCCATTGTATTGCAAGAATATATTTGTATTGCTTATGTAAAAGACAAAAAAACGATGAAGGAAAATCACATACAATTACAAAACTGCAGAAATACCCATAGTGAGCTTACGCACCCCTTATAAAAATGTAGCCATGAGCTTAAAAAAGCGTTATTGTGAGCTTTATAAAAGTCTCTGTGAGAAATATAACGAATTTGATGTAAAGGATATATACGACATTCTATAGAATCAATGTCTAAGTTTTATTAAGTTACAAAATCAATACTAACGTTACACTTAAAAAAATTGTATTCCGAACCTATCCCCTACTCAGTAGCGGTTCATGGCGGGGGGGCAAAGGGGTTGTTGCCATAGGCTCGGTCTAAAAAAGGGGCCTTTTATGTGTATTGTTTGCCAAAAATTGTAGAAAACAGCAGACATAGTTTTTTTTCTGTAATAGAAAATATTTTTATGTAAAATGCACTTTTATATTTTTTACAAACCGTAGGCTATTGTGTTTGTGAGCAAGCAAAATATTTCTGCCCTCCTTTTTTTGATTTGATGATTTGCGCCTGCCCCTACTTTTTTCTCATTTATTAATTTTCCTGTATTTAATACTAGCGGGGAGTTAATGAGTAAAGCAATCAATGATTGATCCTAAAATCATGTTCTAAAAACACAAAAGCAGGAGTTTAGACATAAAAAGTAACCAAATAATCAAAATTAATACATATTTAATAAACAAACCTGTAAAATCAAAAGTAATCACATAGAAACATTTTAATGGCTGTATTTACAAATATGAAAATAATGTATATGTAATATATGACAACTATAAAGCCTTATAAAGCTTTGTCAATATTGTTTTGCACATTTAACTCATGTGAAAGAATGATATCACAAGATACAGAAAAATAAATAAGAAACAACAAACTGATATTTTAAGTATCATGTCTCTTTTTACGGACAATAAAAAAACATACAAAAATAAGTATAATGCTTTTAAATTTACTTTAAATATAGCATTTTTTGATGCCGTTTTGTTTTCTTTTTTATTGATCTTATATTCACAACATATCTATAGGCAACAATCTTTATATTAAAAAGAGGCTTATCATAAAAATACAAATGAATGTTAAAATTCTACTGTTTGCCTTTTGTTGATGCTGTTAAAATTTTTGAAACTTTTCTTGAACACATCCGTATACAGGTGCAAAAAAAAATGCGCTGTGATTAATGTGCATTGTTCTTATGTAGTTTTTATTACCAAGAATCTTTTTACTGTAGTTTTTACAAAAATTTTTTACTACTAGAGTATCGTTTATAACATAAAATATTAGTGCTAAAAAATTAAATCTTGTATGTCAGACCCTTACTACTTTATAATATTATAGCATCATTTTTGTTAACCGAAATTACCAGATATCATTTTTTGTCGTAGTTATGTCTACAGTTTGCTTTCAATTTACTTGTGTTGCGTTATTTTTGTGTACCCATACTTATCGAATTAAGTTTATTATTGGCTTCAGGTAAACGCTTTAGATGCAAGACAAAAGATACAATAACTCGTATACAAATTTTTGAGCTTGAAGCAATGATTTTTTTAAATTCATATATTTTGCTGTAAAATAGAACGACTTGCAAAAAAAATTATATTTTAAGATCAAAACTACACGAGTTCATATGTAAAACCGAAATGTTTGTTTAAGCCGTTTACGTCACAAAAAAAATTATTACTCCTTTTGAAAATCTTATCTACGCACCTGACGTATGCTTCTTCATTTGGTTACAAAATGAGCTTAAGTACTCTTTTTCCTGCAGTAATCGCTGGTTAGAGAGATTACGCTCTTTTTGCTGGCATGTAAAAACTTCTGCAAAAAAAACTTCAAAAAAAAACGTTTTTCCTGTGTATTTCTACGTATGCTGTTTACCCATATGATATATTTTGTTGCACAGTATCAATACTAACGCTACACAGAATGCAATAAATTAGAATAAAGAGTCGTAATATTATACTTTGTATGCTTATATATGCAAGTGAGTTAATTGACTAAACCTTCCGTGCTGGGGAAAAAACAGGCATGTTTTTAGCATTTAAAAAGGTCTATTTTTTTTGCTTTCTGCTACGTTTCATAGTTAATTTTGTAATTTGCAGATTCTAAAAAAATTTTTATGCTTGTTACTAGGGCCTCCATCCCCAGGTACCCAGGTATTTTACAAAAAGGCAAGTTTTGTTCCCCCGGGTTTTTTTGCTGGTTGCCAAAGGTTTTCACGGCCAAGAACAATTAAAAGCGTTTTATATACAGTTCACAGTTTTTTTGTGTTTATAAATTGTATTCTTAATATAATATCTTGTAACAAAAAGATAAAAAAATAAATGAACTTTTTTAAAATCTTACATATACGAAAAATCTTGTCAAAAATAGTAATTTTGTACAAGAACGCCGATTTCTCGTCCTGTATTTTTTTACCTTATTTTAAAACCTTAAGTTGTTTGTATAAATATGAAAAATTCGTTTTTTAAATTTTTATGTTTTTTGCGGAGTTAAAAAAAATTATTCGTACTAAAAAAGCTACATTTAATAAAAGAAAAAACATACAGATTTTCCATATTGCTTTCTGCATTTTTATTATCGGTTTATGTCATGAATTGTAAATACTTAATTAGTTTTCCTTCATGTTTTAATTGTTTAAAGATAAGCAAAACTATTGTAGAATGTTGTACACAATTTTTCAGTAGCAGTTTGTAATTATATGTTATTTTAAATCAATTTTTTAATATTTACACCCCTTAAAACGTCTGTTAGTCTTTTATATACCTAAGTGAAAAATTAAATTTGTGATATGCAAAATATATTCTGTTTTTTTGTAAAAATATTCTAAAAGTTCGTTAACTCTTTTACAATTAATTACATAATATATGCACAATATAGTATTTTGTTGCATTTTTAGTACTTTTCCTGTAATAAAAATATATAATTACAGGTGTAAACTGTTAAAAGACATAAGATTTGTGAATAAATGTATTTATAAATATGCTTCCTATGTGTTATTTAGAAAAAAATAGCATGCCATTATCATTGTCAAATATTTGAATATCGTATATTTTGCGACAATTTGTGTTTTACGTAAATATCTCTTTGTGTAATAAAAGCTGCGTATTTATGCATCAAAAGCTTTTTTGGGTATATTTTTTATTTTTTACTGCTACGATCTTTTTATAAAAATTGTGTACACAGTAAAAAAATACAATAAAATGAATTACTTTATAACAAAAAAGTATAAACAGGTTTTTTTGTGTTTACCGCTGTATAAAAGTAAAAATACAACGTAGTAATAGTTTTTGTTCATATAAAAAATTTATATTTGATATTGTATTGTATTGTATTTTACAATTTTGTTACACTGTAATATTTGATTTGTATAATTTCGTGTTTTGGATGTTTTTTTATTTGTTGTAGATGCATGAATAAAACTACTTTATAATTTACAGCATACTTTTTGACGGTTTATATACAAGTTCAAAACCACAATTTGTTCCTAAAAGTAAAAGAAAAGAAAATATAAAAATAGCTAAATAAGAGTGCAAAAGGCTGTTATCATATTAATCAAGATTAAAATATGAAAAAAATAATTTTATTTTATCTTGCATGTCTATTTCAAAATTTTTTTAAGCAAAAAGATGTTTATAGCAAAACAATAAAACTTAAAAAACCAAGATACATCAACATAAAAATAAGCTTAGACTATAGGTACTACGTATATGTTTTGCTAAAGTAATGCTTAAAACCCGTTTATATGCTATATATAGAAGTAAATTATATTATATTACTATATATATGATATATAAAATGTTGATTAACACATAAGAAATAGCTTTTTTGTCTCTGTTAGGACATGTTCATACATTTTCTACTTATATTTTTTATTGTTGTTTTTGGATCTATTGCTTTTGGGTGTTTTACAACTGCTTTAAACGCAAAAAAATCATTGAAAAATAAAAAGTTTGACTTTGTGTGCTTCAATATGAAAGTATTCTTTTTAAAAACGCGCTTGTATAAAGACCTAAAACTTATTATAAAACCCAAGAATCCCAGGGTACCCGGGTATTCATTTTTTTGTTTTTTTAACTAAATCCCGGTAAACAGTCCTCGAAAAATCGGAGGTCTTACACCTTGGTTAAAGTAACCTGCAAACTACCTTTAAGAAACACTTGTATTTATGCTTATTTTTTTTTTGGCAATTTTTTCTCTATGCATTGTGGAGTATCATGATCAATTAAATAAGAATTCATATATGCAAAAAATAATTTACTATAAAAAAATAAAATATGGTTAAATTTTAATCAAAAATTGCTTTGTTTATTAAATTAGTAGAGTACAATTCCGCATAAAAAAACTACATGTTATTGACCATTGAAGAATTATGGCATGAGTAAAATGCAAAATATTACTAACTGATAAAATTAGGGGCATATATAGAACTATCCCTATAGTACTTGATGTGACTTATAATATATAAAAGGTTAACAAGATCTGATAGAGTTTTATGCAACATAAGTAAAAGTATGTTGCCGACCCAAAATAATTCTTTGTCCTATGTGTCGATCTTTTGTCAAATATAATACCTAAGCAATGAAAAAAGAACTGGTAACGTATTACTAGAAATGTTTTATTACACATATAACGCAACACATTTATTATATGTACAGTAAGCATACGCATTTTTGCAAATTTAGTCCTGTTACACAAAAAATTTGCTTGTAAAAAAAGAACGCGGTAATTTTTCGTTTTTTGCAGGTAAGACAGAACTTGTTTTTTATTTAAATGACGAATATAAAAAAAAACAATCATTAATAACTATACCCCCAAAAGATAATTTTTAAATTAAAATGGATTTAAAACTGTTTTTAATATATTCCGCACTATTTATAGTAGACTTGGTTGCAAGTTTTTGTATATTTTGTACATTGTGCTTGAATTTGAAGTATTTCGCATATCAACTTTTTCATGATCCTGTCATTAAGTAATCGGCAACAATAAAAATACATTTACCAGTTGTTTTATCATGAGAAAAGAATAAATCGAACTAGTTTACAAAAACCGACAATCTCATAGTTATTAATATATGTAAAGGCTTCAGTATGTTATTTATACGGTGTGTATAAATTCAACCTTTTTGTAATGTTACGAGTAACTAAACCGTACTTACTTATTCTTAGCATTAGACAGCCTGATAAAACATTCTTTTATAGCGGTAAAATACAAAAGTAGTAGTTATTTTTTATAAAATACTTTTCTTAATAGGGTAAGAAAATAGCAATATGTTTGGTATTATGCATATTAGTCGTGTAATATATGCTTATACAATACTTTATTGTAAACAGGCAATTTTTGAATTTTTTTTTTCTTTTATTATGCAAAAATGTCATGTACTATGACGTTCAAAATTGAAGACCGATTTTTAATATATTATGCAAAATTAAAGCTATTCCTTAAATGATAAAATCATATTAATTAGTCTTAAAAGAATTAAATCTCAAAATTTTATAATGTATATTTGTTTTTGCCAAAATTTTCTATATGATAATGTATGATCGATTAAAATTTTTAAAAATATAAATAATCGAAAATGTTTGTACGCATGTCAATAGCAATTCAAAAAAAAATATGCTTTTTAAGGTCGGCATAAACTTTTATTAACAACGTCAGTTTGCAGTTTTTTTGCCAGCATAAATTTATGCCGTTGAAAACTTGGTAATTTTTAAATAAAATATCATAAGGTCAGTGGGTTCCACCCTACTTACCATTTGAATTTTATCCACAAATTCAACTGGTGTTAAAACCTCCCTCTTGTGATTGGATTTTTTTTTGGTAAATTTTCCTAAATTTTTCTACGTTATTTTAAATATAAAAATACAAGTACAACAGCTTACAAAATATCTGCTTTAAATTTCTGGTTTGCTAAGAACACTAGCCATCCCGTATAAAACATTATTTGTAGACCAGGGCCCATAAAAATTGATATTTTTGTATGCCCTTTAAAATAAAACATGATTTAACTTGAAGCCTGATTTTACCGTATTCTTAAACTCCTCTCTTATGCAAGAAATTTTTTACGATTAAGAAAACAGAATTAACTAACACATATCATTTATATGCCGTTTACTTAGTCTGGAAGCGTAATTTTTATAGTTTATATTTTACATAACCTTTAATAATAAAAAAATACTATTATTCTTTTGAAATTTTAGTTTGTATGTAATGCCGTTTATGCTACACTAAAAATTTTTTACTTTGATTTACGCATGAAAACAGTAATTAAAATTTTAAAGTTAAAGCACGTATACATAAGACTAATTTTCTGTATTAAACGTTAAAAATAATGATTAATTTTGTACTTTATAAAAACTAACCATGTTATATATTTTTTTTGCAATATTACAATCATAGTTAATATATTGATCCCAAAACACACAACACTAGTATTTAAAAGCCTTTTTAAGTGTAAATATTAATTTTTACTTGTTTAAGAATAGTTTATCAAAAATCTAATTTACACATTAGAAAATATGTCAAAAAATCATGTTTGATTAAAGCCCTAAAAATTATGTTGAATTTAATGTTTTCACATGATGTATTTTCTGTCATTACACTTGAAAATTCGTTCGTTTGGATTTCCTTTTCTAAACTACAAATAGTGGGTTGCAACAATTAATAAAAAATTTTTGAAGGAGAAAAATATAAATATCACATATAATACTGACTATATATTATTTTATGAAATCCCGTCGTAACCATGCCATAAAAAAATGTTATTAATACTCAAAATTCTAAAAGAACACTAAACCAAAAAAACTATTGTTTTGGAATCACACGTACTTTTTGCTAATAATAACTGGAGTTAGTGGTATAATTAAGACAATATAGACCGTTTGAATGGTATTTTTTGTAAAAGAAAATTTATACACGGTTCTCAAAATTTACCTGAAAAAAAACTTCCATAATAAACTTGGTATAGGATAGATTTCAGAACATGATTTCCGGTTTAATAAATAAAGGTATAAAATATATCATAAAAAGACTGTGTTTTAATTTTCTTTATACACAAAACGAAAAAACAGTCATGCCCAATGTATGTATTATTTTGCATATCGGGGCTATTTCTTATAGCCAAAATTTATGTTTAATTGTAGTTAGTGCGATAAGATTTTTTTTGGACTGCGTACTGAAACAAAAACATTAACTTATAATAAAAATAAACATGCTGTAAGTTTAATATGTTTAACATCAAAAGAAATTTGTAAAACCTAAAAAGTAATTGGAACCTCAACTTAACCTTTTAACTTTTTTTTTTTATTTTAAGGGGTAACCAAACAAATAATTTTAAAAGTTGCAAGGAAGAAATATGGTTTTTTCCATCCCTTATCTTTAACGGATTACATTTGTTTTGCAAAAATAGAGATGGTTGACAACAATTATAAATGAACACATAAATTACATTAAAGACAACAAAATCTGAACGTACATTCTTTTTGTATTTTAAGTGTGTTCTGTTTGTTGAAAATCATAATATTTTGCTTTTTTGTGGCTACGATTTACGCAAATGCATACTTTTTTAACAGATTTTGGGTTTATAATTTATGTATTTGGTAAAAATTCTGATATTCATCATACTTTTATTTGTGATTTTTGACAAGTTGACACCCTGATCATACACATTTATTTGTTATTGTTAGTATATTTTTATCTTTAAAAATACACATATATGTAATTTTCATAAATTTGTATCACAGATTAAACCCGTATTTAAGATTTTTGATTGATTATGAAAAACAACGTTCACATTGTTGGAGGTGTACGTTGGTAAAACAATACACCTATTCTACATGTGCTTTTTATGGCAAACCGATTTCCGTTTAAAGACGTTAATCTGCCCAATTGATTAATAAATCTTTAACATGATCAGAAGATTTGTATTATCTGTTATTGTTGATGAGAAATATGCAACCTAAATTTATGACTTCCCCCTCATGAAACTCGAGCAACTTATGCTTTGTCTTCCTAGACGATGTTTGCCGTTCCTGTCAAATCTGCCAAATACTAAAAGTGACACATTTATCTATATTCGAATATCGTACCTGGCCTGTTCCAAGGTCTTTTGTCAAGGTGAATCTATTACAAATAAAAATATTCTGATTTAAAAGGCTTCCCGGGTCGCATCTTAAGTCTTTTGTCATACTATAATATTGTCAAATTTAGGTTCACCTGGCTATCCTCAAGGTCTCTTTCTGCGGCTTCTTTACGTACGTCGGCCCCAAAAAAAAATCTTTTTATATTTCCTGTCCCTACCGGTAAGAATAATGAGTTTACATGTATGTAAAACAAGATAGACATTATATATGTTTGTTCTGGGTCAAAAACGTGTTCTTTTAAAAATCAAACCGACCCAATTGAAAATATATCTTTAACAAAATTAAAAGCTTCATGTTATTTTATATCTTTGATTAGAAATATTTAGTCCTAGGCTCCAACACACAAAAAATTTATGTAAATGCATTTTTGACGTGTAAAAAAACTATACATGTAAAGGTGAGACAAAAAAACAAGTCTATATTTGCACATATATACGTTAAATACCAAGAAAATATTCTCAGGCCATTACACATATATTTGGTTTTGTAAAAAACATTACTCTTGAGTTATTACACATATACAGATAATATAGAAATGATAGGTCTCGGGTCATTACACATAGTTGTACCATAAGAATCTTTTGGTAGTAAACATTACAAGGCCTCTTAAATTTGGTATTTTGCAAAAATAATTACTAAAAAACCGAACAATATTTTATTTACGCTAGGGTATTTTTTATAAGTATACATGTAAGATCGGTAAAAATTGTTTTAACATAGAAACGTAAATTTACTATTAAGAAAAGCGATTTAAAATCAATAGGAAATATAAAAAGTATGCATAAAAACTAGAAATATGCAAAAAAGAAATTTCACAATTCAAACAAGAAAATATAGTTGAAAAAAATATCTAAGTAATAATGTAGCTTTATGTGTATAATACCTTTTTATGCGCAACAAAACTGATTTCATAGGTCTAAAATACGAGTTTAGCGACGGATTAAAAGATAAATAAAACCGTCTTTATATTAAAAATATGCAATCATAAAATAAGTATGCGCTGATATTTAATTTTATACAAAAGGTCTGCGCTACTGATATTT
This sequence comes from Agrenia bidenticulata, assembly GCA_034694785.1. Lineage (NCBI taxonomy): Eukaryota > Metazoa > Arthropoda > Collembola > Entomobryomorpha > Isotomidae > Agrenia > Agrenia bidenticulata. The sequence goes on along the minus strand of JAQFYM010004028.1, from coordinate 5,335 downwards.
CACTATAAAATTTTCCCCGCCAAAATGTATAAATATACTGTACTTTTAACTTACAGAAACGACATTTCTTGTATCATTTGGTAAAATTTATCTTAAAAACAAGTAAATCAAGCAAGGGTTTGACGAATGAACCTAAAAGACCGAAACTAATTAAGATCGGGCGTAAAATAAAGTGCGCCGAAAAAAACGAAATATCTGATTTACGGCAGAACTTTTTTGTGTGTTTATGTTTTTTTGATCCTCTTGATCAAAGAAAAAATTCTACTTACTTTATTTACTATTAAAAAAAATATCTTGGAATTCTTTACTTGATTGTTTTAATATATTAAAAATGCTACTAAATCCTGATAATATTAGAACAATAGAATACTCAAAATACTAAAGGCGTGTCTGGTCTGGTCAAAAACAGTTTTTAGACAAAAAGTTTGTGACGAAAAACATTTTATAATACTTTTGAGCAAAGTAACTGTTTCTTTGGAAAAACATGTCCTGACATGTTTAAACTAAAAAAGAAATTGCCTAAAATACTATAGATAAAGTTTTCTTTGTAAACTGCTGGTACAAAACTTGTTTCGACCAAACTAGACACGCCCTAAAACTGTAAAAAAAGCTTTTTTACCCTATTAACGGATACTTTATAAGTTATACATAAATAATACAAAAAAAAAAGAGTCCTGGTCACTAAACAGTTTGCGTAATAAAATGTTAAAGGGTTAAAATATTATAGCTAAAACTTAAACAATGCGTAAGTAGTTTTGTTATACTGACACCTTTTTATATTGTATAAAGCTATTTCTTACAAATGGAAAGAGGTCTATGAACCAAAAAGATTTTTTTTTGGCTATATATTTACTCTTTAATTTGTATTCTTTTTTATTATATACTTTTTAATACATTAAACAAAAATTTGTTCCCAATCACATAAAGAATAATGACACGGGAAAAAAGGTTCTATCAGTCATTTTCGTTGCAAGTAAAACTTTAATATAAAAAACAACATCTATATCTATTTTTTACATGATTATGTAAGCTTACTAAGCAGGCGTCTTATTTAATAGACAAATAAATATTTTTCTGTACTGTCTGAAAAAGTCTTTTTTAGTAATTTTAAACGAGAAGTAAATGAACATATTCCTGGATCATGTATTTTGTTTTTTTAATATTATAAAATACAAATCACTTTAACTTTAGAATCTTATAAAAAAGTATACCTTTATAAAATGTCTAATAGTGACTCATTATACAGAATTGCGTAAAAATAAATATTACATTCTAAGTTCGTGTACGTATATACATTAGAAATTGTCATATATGCAGATAAAATGCGACTAAAATGGAAAAAAATAAAAAAAAAATGCGATTATTTTTTATGTGAACATTTGAATTTAAAAATACATCGACGGCCATATGCACGTAAAATATGTGTCTTTTATAGAAAAAAAAATTTTATTTTCTTGATAAAGATTATTTGAGGGACGCGCCTGGTTTGTAAAAATTAGAATATATAAAAAGATCTAAATAGATGTAAAAAACTGTTGTGTATGATACTTTACTGCAATAAACCATGCAAAATGCTGTTGCCATACTTTAATTATTATATAGAGACAAACGTTTTTTTCTACGTCAGTTAATCTAAAGCGTAAAAAATTAAAACAAGTAGAATTAAAAAAGTCATGTTTTACAAATATCAAACAAGTTTAATCCAGCCAGTATATCTAAATAGCCCAAAAAGTAACAACCTAAATTGTTTGCAATTATTTTTTTTGTATTTAAAGCTTTATTAAAATATAAGAATCTTTTATTAGCCGAAAAAAAAGCCATTTGTTTTTCGGGCTTCATTGCTACTTTATATAAAAAACTGCATATAATTACAGCTTTTTATACAGCTAAGTTGATTCTACGTTGCGGTTTTTTATATTTTATTATATAAGACCAGATAAAATTTTTACAGCTCGGTTCGACTAAAAAACGAAGTATTTATTCCTTTGCTTTACAGCTTTGTTCTTTTTTGGTACCCGTGTATTTATTTAAGATATTTTACTTTGCAAAAGATTTTAACACATGTTTATGGCATCGAAACAATATTTAAATATTAATTTTAGATATATTTGTTTATAATTAAATTTTTTAATTGGGATTAAAAAATGTGTTTTTATTATGTGCAAAAGGGGGCGAAAACGATTAACTAGTCCCGTATGTAACTTTTTACGAAAATCCTTAAATAAAGAGGCCTTTTTATATGGTTTGCTGTTTTTAAAATGTATGTGAGATATCCATATAGATTACATATATAATGTCACATATAATAGGGTTTTTTTACGCCTTTTTTCATATGATTATCAGAATTTTGAATTTAAAATTTAAATGTTTTTTTTTGTTCAGTTTTAAAAACAAAGTATCAAGAAGCTTTAGACTCTAAATAAAAATGTAAAATTTACTATAAAAAGAAATAAAACATACTTGCATAACAAATAATCTTACATTTTTATTTTTGTGGATGTGTGTTCAAATCCTTAAAAAAAGTCGCAAAAGTGTACATTTATATCCAAATTAAGGATAATTGGCCTCCACCTTCTTTTCCACATTTTTTTTGGGTTTGTCATTACCAATATTTGTATAACAATATCAAAGAACATCTTTATTTCTTCTTTTTCATTTAAAAATTCGCAAAGCAAATAAAAACGTCATTTTATATTCTTCTCGTTTCAAAATGACAAAATATATTGTTTTTTTTATTTATTGCTAAAAAATACAATATATATCGTTTTTCTCAATAATGTAAAAAAAGCGATTTATTTCGTCTAGAGTTATAAAAACCCCGAGCATTTCATATTTTTCGCAAAAAATACGGTAAAATTAAAAAAAAGTAATTTTCGAGATTTTTTATATTAATAGACATATATTGTAAATACTAGAAAATTATAACAAACCTTCTTTGTTTATTTGCGACCTTAAAATTTACAAACTGTTTATTTGCAAGATTATAACTTGATTTTTTTACTTGTTTGCTGTTTTATCTATAAAAGACTCAAAAAAAATTTTAATTGTATTTCTAAATTTCTCACTAGATACAAATTTATACCTCTTTTACTTGATTTATTATCTTCAAGTTGGTGAAATCCGGTCCTTATCTGTAGCCAAAGTCTTTCAACTGCAGCTAGGGATGTCAAATCCCGGGAAAAAAACCCGGGAAAAAAAGTCTATTTTTCGATCCTGGGAATTGGGATAGCATTAAAATAGCTATTAAAATGTACAAAAAAAAACAAAAAAATGCTTTAACAAAAAATAAAAAAAGATATTGATATTTTAAACCGTAAATGGGGTGAGGATATCCTTTAGCTAGGGTAAAAAAAAGACAAAGAAAAAATTTATAAAAAAAATTGTTCAATGCAAAAATTTGATACTGTTGGAAATAATGACTAAAATGGTAACAAGTTTGCACAAAATAACAGGCAATATTATGAAGTACGGCTAATAACAATATAACTTGTAAGGATTAAAATAATGGTAGATTTTTCTATGTATTTATTTTCTCTATCTATCGTAACACCATGATGAAGTCACTGGTAATATCATCATCATTCAAAAATCACTCGTTAACTATTGCATAAAACGCAAATGGCATAAAAAAAATACAGATTCTACAGAAACAAAGGCTTTTGAGCAGCAAAAAAATAAGTAAACTCCTTTTTTGTGGTTGTAAAAAAGTCCCAACTGTATATATGCCCTTATGTTTAATAAATATCTAAACATACCCACCATTTCTTACGCAAAATAATACAGTAAGATAACATTACTTTGTCCCAGGATATCCACGAAAAGCCAGGGATGAAAAAGGACACAAAAAAAGCCTGGATCCATAAATCCCGCATCCCGGGATGTGACATCCCTACTTAGAGCTAAGGATTGACGCATAATAATATTATTAATATATAATGAAAAAACTTCTTATAAGGTATTCCGCAATACTATATTACAGGAATAAATTTTATTTTGACTCCCCGTCCGTTTTAATTTTTATAAAACTTTTTTGAATTATACGCAGCGGTGTTTTTATAAATCGACCCATATTTTACATATTATCATCGGTATCTGTTTTGTATTTAATGGCATTTTACTTGGCAGGTGATAGCAGTTTTCCTAGATACATAGGAATAAGGAAAAATGCAGCAACATGAATCATGTCCATACGGTTTGTGCATCTGAAATGCATTAGATCAGATAGAGAACAGTAATAATATGTCCGGCCCTTGTTTAAGAAATAAAACAGAATTAACAAATAGTGTAAATCTAACCCTTTCAACATAAATACAACATCTGATAAGAACAAAATATCACTTATACTTTTATGTAAATAAACCTCGTAACGGTGCAACTTAAATTTGTTTTTCATATATTTCAATCCGTTTTTCTGTCGAAAAATGTTCGTTTTTCCTATGTCCAGGTACCCTTTTAACGTTTGGGTATCGTTATGGCTAAGGTCTAACAAAATAGTAGAATTTAATTAAAAATGTTTAAGTTAATACATTACAAAAAAAACACGACAATAAGTAAGTAAAGACGAAACTTTATGTATACTTTTGCTTATAAAACAAAAAAAAAATTTGGTGAAAAAAATAAATGTTGTTAAAGATAACTATTATAATTAAAGTGTTCTTGGTATATAATTAGAGCTAAACACTTATTGATCAATTTTATTTTTATCAATATATATTTAAATATCATTATTTATACTATTATAGATTTTCTGTTTTTTCCATAATCAAGAGTCAATAAAAATATTTTGCTTTAGATTTCTTTATTTTTATTTTGTATATCATGTTATTGTATGCTATTTTATTAATTTTTACTATGTTTTCCTTAGCTTAGAGGGGTACCCGTATGTTACCGTGGTACCTAAATGTATTAAAAACTGTGTATGCTACAAATAAATAGCAGCATAATAAATTAAATAAATAAATAGATTTTTTTTTTATATTTAAAAACCCGTAAAAACCCAGGTGATCGATTTTTTTTGATTCACCAGTGATGATTCCGGAATAATTCGGGTTTTTTCGATCTTTTACAACCCTAATATCGTCAAAAAACGCGAAAGGGTAAATAAAATAAGAACTAAAAATAAGACAGTTCAGCTAGCAAAAAAAAGAAAACTTACTTTAAAATATGCGTTATATTGCTGGTGTTAGTACGTTATTAACCCTTTCACTGTTTCGCTCTAAAAATAAGGGGTATCGTGAAAATAGAGAAAATAATTTTACGATTTCTTGCTATTTTCCTTACCCATAATTCCAAATAAAAATCTGTATTTTAGAAAATGCATTTCAATAAAATTAGA
>JAQFYM010004027.1:0-16719 GCA_034694785.1 Agrenia bidenticulata | reverse complement strand
TCATTATTTATATTAAAAAGCTTATTTTTATAAATTTCTAGATATGATTAGATCCCCATTTATCTATTTAGGGCCCTTCAGTAGGGACTTTATTTTGTCCGCCCCAATTTAAGGGGGGGGGGGGGGCTTAACTGTTCTTTTACCGAGTTTTCAGTATTATATATATTAGTATATTATATATTGTGTTCATTACTTTCACATAGGATTTCGAGCATAAAAAATCAAGCAATATTGCACCAAGTAAGGTTATAAAGATTCATAACCACACGAAAACTTTCCGGAAGTATTACCGTTGTAGTTGGAAGTTTTTTAAACGTAGGAAATCATAGAAGAATAAAAAAATAAAAAAATATGCAAATTTAGTATTAATTGTCTATTAATATGTAATAGTATATGATTATTTTTTTATGCAGGAACAAAAATAGTATAAAAGAGCTAACATATACTATACCAATACTAATGTACTATAAAGACGTAAGTTTACTATTATTACTGATTTAAGATAATCTTTTTAGACTTTAATCCTTTCTTAGTAAAAATATGACAATAAATTATAGCAATGTATATATTTTTGTAATTTTTGCTTAGTTTTCTCTGCTCTTTTTTTTCCAAAGCTAGAGTGGTACCCAAACTTTATACTGGGTAACCAATTGTAGGAGTTCTCTATAAACTGAATTTTTTTAAAAAAAGTAAATCCGAAAAACATACTGTTATATACAAAATATAGACATCTTCACAATTTTAATTCTTCTTAAAAAATTTTAATAGTACCCAGTAAACTTCCAATATTTCAACTTTATTTTTAAAAAAGGGAAGCTTTTTAATTCTAGTATCAAGTAATGTATTAATATGACCAAACCCAATTTAAAAGATTCACAGAAACATTTTGGCGTCTTTATATGATTTATTTACAATACTTAAGTTTTACTAATGTATCTTTTAATACATTGATCTTAATTCCTATTATATTACGCTGATACAACATGGCATTTACTTTTGGTTGTTTCTAACAACTTTTTTTATCCCTATCATGAATGTAGTGTTTTATTTTTTCCATTAACATACGTTCTAATATTTATGGAAAAGAAACTGTAAAAGAAATACGTAAGGAATAGTTTCTTTTTCTTTGTGAAAAAGATAAAAAGGAAAAGAAATGATTTCTTTAAAAAAAACACATTCATCACAAAAACTGCTCCTTTTAAAGTAAATCCAGATTCAATAGTTTCTTTGACACAAAAAAACCAGAAAAGAAATAGTTTCTTCTAAATCCAGATTCGCCCTAAGATTTCTGATATCCCCTAAAATCCCCGGGGACCTGGTAAAAATACCTGGGGAGTAAACAATGCTTTTTGTGCAAATTCCTTGGGGCCCGAAAATGGAGGCTCTATAAATATAGTTATCCGGTGATAAGAACCTAGAAATATTTTCATTGTCGTTATTTTAAGACTTAAATATACATATAATTAATAATAAAGAAAATTGGAATAATCTGGAAATGACTGTTCATCAATGTGCAATATTTGTTTTTGTGAAGTATTATTAGGCTTTTGGATTATTTACTTATGTTGTCGTATTTTTTTATTTTTTTATTTTATCAATGCATGAACGCGTATATTAAGACAAGCAAGTATGTTTAAAAGCATATACTAAACTTATATGTAAATTTGAAAATATGTGAGACACATAGCAAAAATCATAATTATATTTTGTTTTTGTAAAGATTAACCTAGATTTGGGAATATCTTAAATCTACAATAGTCATATTTTTTTTTGTAGAAGCGCACCCAAAAAAGAAATCGACTTGTATAAAAAAATATAAAGAATAAATTTTAGAATATTATTTACTAAATTGTTTTTTTTTTTTTTCGTGGCAATGAGTTCATTATTAAACGACATTATACTGTCAAGAATATTTTACTTAAACTTTACTATGCTACGAAATTTAACAGGTTTTTGTATTTTTCTATTGTTATTTAACACTCTTTTTATCCTAAATATTTTTGCTTTTAACCGCTGAAGGCTAAAAATCTTTATAGGCACCATGTTTACTATGAATAAAAGGATACATAATTTTTTTTTAATACCAGAAATTACCAATATCTTTTATCCTATAAATACAGTAGTGTGCAAATACAAAGCACTTTATGGGGCTTGTAAATTTGGCCGGCTTGTAAAATAATGGTAAATGTTGTACCTAGAAGTAGAAAAAAAGCATTTATCGGGAATAAATACTATTTAAAAGCCTATGAAACAGGATTTCTATAAAACATTGTACTTTTTCAAAATCTGTTATTTGTTATTATAAGTAAATTATAATATACAAATCACGGGTATAACAATTTAATTAGAAAAACATATATTAGAATACACCTATATTACAGAAATTCGACATGATAAAATGATAAAAATTTAAAGGTTAGCTCTCAGATAAGTAACAGATTTTACCTCTTTTTGTCATTTTTCCATGTCGTATTTATATTTTATTTATCGAAAACTTACAAATTTAATAAAATAACTCACAAAACACAGCCTCCGGACAAATTAGGATTTGATTGAAGTTCTAAATGTCATCACTGGCATATTTTGCCGAGTTGCAGCTGTTACCTAAAATGGTTTAGATGCGAAAAAATTACCCATTTATTTATAACCCTTTCTCTTTAATCAGTCTAATTAGACTTGGTTTTATCGGATATCGTGTCTTCTCGTATATTGATATGCTTTATTTTTACTTTACTTGTCGTTTGAATATGCTTATTTTGTTTTTTGTATTTTACTTATGATGTAAAATAATAAAGAACCAAAATATATTAGATTTGGGCTTGTAAAAGACAAAAGTTTTTTTATTAATCTAACTATAATATAATAAATCCAGGAAAAAAAAACAATTAACGGCGTGTATGATTTTTTCCTTAAAGTATTTTATATAAAAACACTTAGAGTCTAATATTTTAACTGTTTTGGTTTACCCGATGCTCGGACTTAGAGTAACTTCTCTATGAAATATTCTTTTTTCCTTAAGGAAAAATAAAAACATTAAATTATCCCGTAGTGTTCTATGAATCACTTCGGGTTTACTTTAATGAAAAAAAGGTACAAGTATGAAAGTGACAAAAACAAAAACACAGTTTGTTCTATCTTTAAAACCTAACTCTTTCAATGCGTATTTTTCAAAGATTAGGTTGCTTATCGCGCCCTCTGATTTATTTTAGGAAAACATAATTTGCTTACGATGAAATTCATACACAATCATAATAAATGTAACATATGTGAACGTTCTTTAGGAGCATAGAAATGATCGTTAGATCGTTATGGTTTGGATGAACTCTATGATTAGGTGGCTAAAAATTTTACGATTAGTTTTAATTTTGAAAGGGGGGATAACAAACGCATAGTACTGTACTTAAATTACTATCTTCATTTATAGAGGCAGATAAAAAAAGTTTCAAAAAGTTTTGCTTTATTTAGAAAAAAATATTTTTCTTTAAAATGTTTTGGCATCAAAATTTAAGATGCTAAGTGGTACTCCATAAAATTGTGTTAAATCAGCTGTCCTCTTAGCAACATGAAAAAAAATACTTTTGTGTCAGCAAAAAATTGTGCAAAATTCCTCTCTCCGCCGAGAAATACAAAAAAAAGGCGGAACCGGTATGCATAATAAATAACTTTTATTGGCTCCGGCAAACCAAATATTTGACGGTGCACGCTAGGGTGTCCAAATTCTCGCAAAAATTTTAATCCCGGGATTCGGGAGTTATAAAAATATGACCCCGGGATCCGGTACTATATCGGGACTAAAACGGTATTAAAATAACATAAAAAATATATATTTTTATAGTGGTTTAGTTCATAAAAATGCGGTTTTAAATGACAGAGTCAACCTCGAAAAATATCACCACAACTTTAAATTAGCTTAGTTGATTTAAGACGCATACAAAAAAAGCTTTTTATAGTAAATACTAGTGAATAGTGTCTTGCAGACATGTTGTAGGCATAAATTATCTGGCATTCCTGTAAATTTTAGCTGTAAGTAGAATTAACCACCCTTAAACATTTTAAAAGGTTTTCTATATGCATTATATACAAATTGATGCTCAAAGTTTTTTTTTAGTATTACGGCATCTAATTTTATGTTTTATAAAAAATACCGACAAATAAAAACTAAATTTTTACTACCAAATTATTAAAATTTTTAATCCCGGGATTTGAGACTAAAATGTGATATTTTAGTACCGAAAGTTTAGTCGGTAATCCCGGGATTGATTCCCTAGTGCACGCCTTATTTCTCAATTCCAGTTGTAGCTCTACATTTTATGTTAAAGAACACCCGCGATATTAATTTTCTTAATATTTTTTTGGTAACTAAAATTACAATTTTTTAAATTTATAATTTTGTACTTTTTTAAATATGTATACGCAGATTAAAATTATTTTTTACTAGTAAGCATACGCTTAGGTAAAAGAACCGATCACATCGCTACGTACACAAGAAAAAAAAATAATTCTCAGCTAGAAATTTATTTTTATAGGATTTGTATTTTTATTTCCCGGTGTAGCGTGGTACTTTTACCCTGGTGGTGCCGTTTACCCATTCATGGAAATACCCTGGCAACCCAAATAAAACATAAATCATACCTTTTAAAATAGAAATTTAAATATCTATTTATAATCTTGTAGATTTCTATGTATTAAAGTTTTTACTCTCTTATCTCTAGTAATATCTTTAATATATAAAAATAAAAATAAAAATTTTTAAAATATCTGTAAAATTAATTTGAAATTAAGTTTTTACTAGTTTATGTAGTTCAGTAGCAATATTTTTCCTATAAAAAAAATTACAAAAAAAAGCAATTTCTTAAAATTTCACCTAAAAAAAATATTATGGAAAAATTTAAAACCTACTTATACGAATTTTTTATATATGCCTATGCACATCTTCATGGTTTTTCTTATAAATGTTTTGTATGGGGTAAAAGTACTTCCATCGACACAAATACTTTAGTGGTACTTCCAGCCCTTTCTCGTAAAATTGCGACCGGTTTTGTCAATATCTTTATGATATACAAAAGTCTAATGCACTGATAAATACAATATAACACGTCAAATATATTTTGTAATATTTTATCATCCTTCCATCTTTTATAAAAAGCCTTTTTCACAGTCATAAGAAATATAAAGATTTTTTAAAAGGATGGAAAAAAATAATTTGAAATAAAAGTGTAAAATAAAAGGTCTTGCTATCTTTATATGCAATATTAAACAAAGAATTCTACTAAAGAGTTAAAAAAATATCGTAGAATGTTTTTATGCTTTACTTGGTATAATAATTTTTGCAACATTAAATATTAGAAAAACGCTTGTGATTGCGTTTTACATAATTTTTAATACATATACTTTTGAAATATTATATGTTTTCCATGTCTTACTACAAAAGAATTTTAATAAAAGATAAAAGATAATCATAATATTTTTAACATTACATTTGATACGTTAAATGATTTTATCTGTGGCAAGATCTTTTTTGATGGCTTAAATCTATTGATGAAAAGAGAAAAAAGGCGCGAAAAAAAACATTTTAGTTTTTTTCTCCGTGGTGATACTTTTACTATTCAAAAAATTTTTATAATTAAAACCATAAAGTAAAAATGTGTCTATATAAAATATGAGTATATTTTTGTTTCAAAACCCAAAGTAACTTGTTTTTCCCAAAATTTTACAAATCTACTGTTTTTCTATTTCTTTATAATTGAAAACATTGCTTATGACTGCATACAATATAGTTAATAATTAATATCGAGTTATTTTTACCCATAGATTAAAAAGTTTATTTCTTTTTTTATATTGTAAAGATAAAAAGAGAAAAAATTGTATGCAAAAAATGCATTAATCATAAATACATTTTTATCATTTTTCACTTTCATAATTACTGATTTTTACCTAGTTGGGATAAAAGTACCACAGAAGGGAAAGCACCACGAGAGTAAAAGTACCAAGTTATACTCGGGACTCGTAACTTATCGCCCTGATCTTAAACACAGGTGTTAGACAAAGTTTTTCATCATTTTTTTTGAAACAAAAAAGTTGGCGTCAAACTTTTTTTTTCATCAAAACGTCTTGTGAAAATAAAAAGGATGCTTACAAACTCTTTTATGTAAATTTACGTATTATAACACACGATGTTTGCTCAAACACGTTTTTGATCAATTCTGATAATTCAAAACCTGAACCGTGCTATAGAAGTTTTTTAAAAACAATTTATATTCAATAAACGATGTAGGTTTTTTTTTCTGACTAATATTTTTTCCGAAACGTTTTAAAAAATGTATAAATGATACGTACTTGCTCTTGATGAGTAAATTTTAACAGATTAACTAATTTGACACATATTTACTATGCTATCTAATATATTATTTATAAAATAACGTTGATTTAAATATTTAGTATCCTTGTTTTTAAGTAAGTTGGTTGTACAAAAGCACTGGCTAACATGGATTTTCTTTTGTTCGAACTAATTACAAATAATACGATAATACTAGCATTTTTAATATTCTAAAAATGGCTAGTAATATAATTTGAAATTTTTGCTACCTGGCAAAAAAAAACTTATCTTGATTGTACTTTTAATATAAGAAAATTTTTTAGTGGTTATTTTATATTTTAAAACTGCAAATTTATGTAAAAAATAGAATATTGTGTATTTAGACATAAACATGTAACTGTTATGCAATTCATTTTGTTGTTGCAATCATCTTTTATATGAATTTACAGCTTATTTCGCAGTTTATATCGACTGGTAAAAAAAGATTTTTTACGTTATTTCTGTTGGGGTTCACCTCTAAGTAAAAGAGATGTGTCTCTAACAATGCGCGGGTTTGATTCCTTAATCAAATTTAGAAGACAGTTGTTGAATCGATTCTAGTCTGTCGTCTTATACGGGCCAGCATTATGGTTATCAAATACTAAATAAAAAGTTACTGAAAAGGTATATCTTTTATATAGCCATCAATTAAAAATTTGAAATTATGTTTCTGAAATCCTTTTAAGCAGAATGCTTAAAGATAAAATATGACAGGTATATTAAAAAAAAGTGTATAAACAATGTAAAAAATGACTTAATTCCTATACAACAATGGTTAAACTGCGTATTTTTAACTTATAACCTTAATATTTTTATTGTCATTTTTAGCCACTATTTAATTCTTACCGTAAGTTATATAAGAGTTGGAAACAAAGATATAATTATAAATATTATTTTTTTTTGGATCAATATATAAGATTTACTTGTGTTGTACATATAAATTATAATCTAAACGACCAAACTCTATATTTTATTTTTTTATTTTTTTATTTAATCTTTATGTTTCTTCACACACAATACGAAAGGCCTCTTATTTTATTTTTCTCAACATTTACATGCAACATGTTTACAATTCTTTTTAGATTATTCCTAATAATAGTCATCGTAATCACTATCATCATAATCGTATCTATAACGATACGGCCTATACCGACGATATGCTTGTACCTGGGTTTGTTTCCCAATAAGATCCGAGTGAAAAATAATGGATATAACGTTTAATAAAAAGTTAAAGTTCATAAGATTACATTAACTGAAGTTTATATAATAATGTCTCCTTTATCAATAATAAAGGTTTCCAATATTATCGTCGACTGTTCAATATATAATAGATATTCCGCTATCGGGCCAATTATAGTACAATATTAAGCTGTATATGCCAATGTAGCTTTTAGTTTATGAAACGAATAGAACTTAAAACATGTATATGATTTACCAGTCATTTTAAAGTGAAATTTTCATTTAAAATACCCAATAAATTAGTCTTTATCCATGTATTAATATGTTCGATATGATATCTTAAAATCCTATTTTCAAACTATAGGATCCTTTTTCATCACGAAATATATTTTTTACGAATTGTATATGCCAAAATACCTACATTATAAAACCTAGAAAAAAAGGCATATTTTTTCGTGATCAAAATGTACATTAGAAGCTTAACTTCCAGGCTAAATTCCAATTTTCTTTGTTTGTTTCAAAATAGTGTAAGAGTTTTATAAAATATGTACAAAAACATGAATATACCCCTACCGTTTTACTGCTTGAATCTTCCGAAATTCGTTCATATGTTGTAAACAGTTATAAGTGATGATAAACTGAAAACTTCGCATGCATATCAGTATCGATCAAACAGTCTTTCTTTTTTAAATGTGGAGGCGTATCCATTTTTTAACAGTACTAGGCGAGTTTATGGGCAAGAATAAACAGTTAAATATATTTTCTAAAAAATTAAAGAAAGAAAGCGCAATTTCAAGAAAAAAGAAAGACCTTTAGATTCTAACTTTTAAGATATACAACAAGTTATTTATTTTTTATACTACACTGTAATGAGATTCTTAAGGATTGAATAAATACGCACAGCTAAATATTTATTGAACATAATTATTCCGTATAATGCCAACTTATAGGTAAAATGATATCCAAACTCGTCATTTTATTTTTAATCTATATCACAAGTGATAGAAAGCCTTATAGTATTTTCTGTATACTCTTTTTGTTTCATATATCATATTAATACGTGCATATTATCTGTATATTGCTTCACCGGCTGATAGTGTTTCGCCAAAAATACGGGTCAAAAAGACGAAAAAGGAGGAAGTAATAGCGGGAATATGCATTTAAATGCAACTTAGTGTTATTTTTTGCATAATCATGCGTAAAAAATTGTTATATTTTGGCAAACATTGCCCAATAGAGAATAACTTGTAAACAAAATAAATAAAAAACACAAACACAAAAAATGCACTACGATCCTCCCATTTCACCTTTATTTCCCTGTTTTTCGTCTTTTTGGAGGTGAATATTCGGGCTGATTTTTGGAGAATACGCCTTGTATCACTGTCAATTAAAAAGTGTTTTTACTCCTCAATCTAAAGCACAAGAAAAAAATTATAGCCCGTTTAAAATTATTTTACATGGGAATATTCTTTAATACCTATACTGCACTTTTATATTCAAATTTCTAATAATAAAAAGTAAACAAGTTTTAGAATTCGCATACTAATTAAAATTACCAATGACTCCCAAAATATATTCTAATACATGGTTTTGAATTTACATTTAAAGTTTCGTGGTGAAATAATTGGTCTCTTGGATATTGAGCCATTATAATTTTATTGACGAAGGGCAATTTTTGGTAATAATTGTCGTATTCTTTAGGATACTCGTCTGCTGCAAAAAAAACATACACCAAGAACGCGAGTTTAAGATGAAACTTCAAATGTTAACTTGAGTGTATATTGGCTTGTTTTTGTAAGAGTTTATAAAAAGAACTCTTTCTTGCGCCAAAAACAGTTAAAAGGTTGTTTTTTGCTAGATTACTATTTATTTCTATCTCTTTTGTTGTATGTCATACAAGGGTGTAAAATTCACACTGTGGCAGTGTATGATATTATACCCATTGGCAAAAGCACAGCCTTAAAACCTAATGATATTTTACCCATGGGTAAAATTTTTAATTTTTCTGTTTTTTATTTCAACCCTGGGTAGTTTTTTTCCACCTGGTGAGTACATGAAAAAGATTTTTAGCATTAATGTATCCTTTATTACTAATTTTTTTATCCATTTAATGCTCTTTTACTTTTTCAATAAATATGCGATTTTTATAATTTAATATGCACCATGTTTCACGCAAAAAAAAACAAATATATGGTATTTCTAAACCTGACAAAACAAATTAAAAACATATCAAGTTGTTAGAGTTTATTCTTCTATAATAATCTCACCATTTTCGCGTTTTACTTATACGCTTAATATATTTCTATAGTAACCAGCACAGTCAGCTAGTCATATAAGAGTAATTAAAACGTGTATGTAATTAAATAGGTGTTTCTTACTACCGTAATTCTTGGAAGATAGTATCCCCCCTATAGCAAATATTTTAAAAAATTAATTTAAAACTTATATAAAAGTAACTGTATATTGTATGCACGTTGCACAGTATAGATAAAGAAACGTTTACTTTGCTTGATACAAAATCTGCGTACAATTTTTCAGTGCTATAATTGTTGTTTTTTTTAAATTTTTAAATTTTGAATTTTCTTTTAGGGTAGGATACTATCTTCCAAGAACTACGGTAGTGGGTTCTGGTATTTTTCATTTATTACCCCTATTAGGAATATGTTTGCTTAATAGAAGCAAATAATGAAAACCAGAATGCAACAAGTAAGTATTAATTATTCTACAACATGAAATTACATAAAATAATTTATCACTACAGATTGTTCTGGAAACTATATAAATATGTAGAGGGTATTATTAAAATACATAAATGACGAAATTATTAAAAACTAATAGACTATAACATCTTAAATTTTGATTTTTTGTTTATGCAATTTAGAATTAATTTCTGTTTTTTATTACGATTCAATGTGAACATTAAATGATAAAAATTACATATAAAATGGCAAAAGTAAAGAAGTATCAAATAGTTTGCAAAAACAAAATAAAAGTTGCATTGATGCATTGAAACACTGTATGTATGTTTCTTTACAAATAGTAAAACATATAATCTGGATTAAATTTTAGCATATATATGAGCTATGTGTAAAATTTAATATTTGCATGGCTATTTTGGGTAACTATAATTTCTAGCTGCATGAAAATTTCACCTATGGGTAACACATTTTCACTATGAGAGTTATAGAATACATAATCTATATAAGTCATAATGGGATTCATAAATAGTGTTAATAAATTACGTGACATGTCCATATCCTAAAATTTTATAATATGTATTAATTAATTAATGATTTACTAGAATTTTATAAAAAATGCAGAGTTAACACCAATAAATTTAGTTCTTTTCTTGGTAGCTATATTTTCGTTATGTTATATCTTTTTTTACAGAACTCATTAGTTTACGTGTTGCTTTAAACCGCGTGCAAAAAATTGCATTTACTTTCATATTTATTTGTACTATAACAGCTTAAGTTTAAAAAATTGTATATGTGTCATGTTATCAATATATTTTTTTTATAATTATTATCAAAAGTTTATTTTAAAACATCTAGAAAAAAAAAATCTTTTTATAACAAAGCAATATATATTATGATTATAGTTTTTACGTTATTGCACTAATAGACATAAGTTTATGTAAGAATGCTGTATTATGTAATTTTAACAATTTTATAATTTTATTCATTGCTATCTAGAAAATTCCTATATGGTTTAATAGTTTATAATGCGTAAAAAACAACGTTCTAAAAAACTTATGCTGTTTTTTTATAAAATTGTAGTAGAATTCGATATAAAACACTCATAAGCATTGATTTAACTAAACGCGTTTATGTAAGTTCAAATTTTTTTATGTCTTGATACTGTTTTTTTTGGCTATAGAGTAGATATACTTCTACTATGTCCTTCTATATTTTTAAGGTAAAGTCTAATAACCTTCGTAAGTTTTAAAATATGTTGAAATATTTTGAAATATTTTAATTTACAAAAAGAAAAAAGGCGTAAATTGAAATTGGTTATTTGAATAATATATGTTTTCTAAAAATTGAATAAAACACTTCGAGTTAATTTCGACAACCAATGTACAATTTTACCTTATATAACTAGTCATGCCCGATGTGCTATAAAAATGATACTTTTTGTTTGTGGTGGTTTTGTACTTGGAGAAATTTGCATATAATTTTAATTACAATTTTCAATAGTAAAATATGTCTTACATACGATTTATATGTTTTTTTAAAAAGAAATTTTAATAAAAGAAATTTTGACAGAATAAAATATGCATGTAAATACTATTATTGATTTGTTTCTATAATTAAAAGTTGTATGTTTAGCCTATAGTTTTTTACCAATAATAAACTTTTTACGTTTTATCATTAAAAAATAAATATTTTTTATACTTTTCCACACATAAGCGGATCTATGTAAAGGCACTCGAAGCGCTGGCTAAGATGAATCGCATAATTAGGGCCCCGTAATAAAAAAAACACAGATTAACTGGTTTTCAAAAAATTACACGTAAAATCTGCATTTACACATACAAAGTAGACATAAAACTATTTTTAATACAAATATCATTGTTAAAAGTTATACATATTAGCAAGTTTATAGATAGTATATATCGGTTTGTGTACAAAAAAACAAAACTGTTTCTACACTTCTTTTGACTTTTGTACGTGTTTCTAATAATTTATAAACCCGTTAACTCTAGCTGTGCACACAGATTTTTTTATTATATAAATTTAAAAAGAAAAAAATATAATAAAAAAACATGGGGTAATAAATAAAGAAACAATACAAAACCATTTACAGAAACCCAATTTACATATCAAACCAACAAGCATGCGCTTAAATTATATTACAACAAATGTGTATATTATATAAACTATTGAAATTTTTGCACTTATGTATTGCTTCTTTTACATTTATGCACGAGAACTCTTTCAGGGTTGTAAAAAACACGGTTTTGCAAATCTGCACAGATTTTTTAAAGTTTTTTTGGGTTTAAAAAGGGTTATTGCCTTTTATCGAGTTTTTTTGGGAATTTTGGTAGTTTACCTTGTTTTGCGAATTAATTGGCTTCGTAAGGTTTTTTTATTGTACAATAAAGAGCGTCAGCATATCTTAATAGCAGTATTTTTATATTATAGTTGATTTTTTTGCAAATAGTATTTTTTGTTTTATACTTGAGGCGTATTAATCTGTAGTATGATTACAGTTTTTCTTGTAAAAAATATCCCTGTCTATAATTTTTACAATTACATTATTTGGCATTTGTATTTAAGTAGTAATATTTTAATTAAATAGTCCGAAATACAGACTTTTGCGTTTTTTATCTTCCACCAACTAATACTTAGTGTTAAACAGACTTCAAATTATAAACTTTCGCCTTACCATAGAACGGGTTCGTATAAAAAATAAAAAAAATGTTTAGCAAAATATAACATGATTTACATAAAAATAATATCTCAAAAACCCCAAAAAACTTGACCATTGGCAAAATGTCCAAAAATTAATAAAAAAACCTGGTTTTTTAGGTTTGTTCACACCTCTAGATTTTATTGTTGGTTGTTTGCGATTAAAAAAAATTATTCGTGACACTTGCTGCAATTTTTTATTTTTGAAGTTTTTATTGTATAAAAAACACATTTAATTGCGCAAAAATTAAAATATCTAAAAATGAAGTTTTTATGCTTTTAGTATTGAGATTGTGAATAAAACAGTTTATTATGCATTTAAAAGGCTTGTTATAGCCTGGTTTTTGCATAAGAATACAGATTTTATGTCATAAATCGATTCAATTTATATAAAAAAAAACTGGATAAACAAAATAATAAAATTTTTATATAAACTGCAATAAAAATTGTAACATCGGACTTTATGTGCAAAAAAGTTTGCGCCCGGGGACCCCAAATTCCTAGATCCGCCTCTGATTCCACACTATTTATTTTTCATGTGATCATTTATATACTCACCTTATAATTCTTATTACAAGATACAAGCGTTTCAGGTCATTAAAATTATTAAAGAGGCTCATTTACCTTATCCTGAAATATCTGGGTTATTGGCCGTGTAATAACTTAATATGTTTTAAATTACAAATTTAACGGTTTTTTTACTTGACAATGGGTTGAATATTTATTTAAATCACATGAAATCTAAAAGGTTCGGCATTTTATCTTCCACAGCATTTGCATGGACAACATTTACATGAACCACCTTTACATGCATCACAATTGCATGTACCGCTTTTACTGGGGTTTTTGGCGGGTTCCTGTTCTGAATCTTCAGACTCACTAGATTCTTCGGAATCATTATACATGTCATACGGGTCATAACCATAATATGCCCGTACCTGGGTTTTGTTTCCAAAAAGATCAGAATAAATAAAAATGGATATAAATCCTATCAAAAATCTAAAGTTCATTCCTTTAAATTATTCTCTGCATATATAATTATGTCCCCTTTATCAGCAATAGAAGTTTCCATAATTATTGGCAGATTGTTAAAGATATAATAGATAGTGCGCCATCAAGGACGAATTAAAGTAATTGGTAATACTCATTCTGGGCCCTCTAAAACGGTTCTGGGCCACCCATTTTTTATAATTAAAACAATTCCCTAAAACATACCACCTAAAAGATTTTCAGAAAAATAATAAGCATCTATTGCAAATATCAAAGGACTAATTAAATAGAATTTGCCTGAACCCATTCAGAGCATATTTTTAAGGGAAATATTTAAGTATAAAAAGTGGGTGGCCCCGAACAGTTAAGGGGGCTCAGGATGTAGTAATACCAAGTAATTTTTATGTATTGAACTGTTAAAAATACGCTTCTTGAAACAAGTTGAATGCTGCAAAATAAAATCAAAACAATTTTAAAAAGGGTTGTTTTATTTAGGGGTTTCAAACCCGGGTACCCGGGGAATCACTAAAATATTGCAACTTTTTACCCCCGGGGATAAAAGTCGGGTACCCGGGTATTTTCGGGGACTGTAGCTTTTATAACATCCAAAGATATATATGGTAAACTATACTTTGAACGTGATTTAATCCACTGTTGTATGTGCATTTTTCCACTGACAACTTATTATTCTATTCTGAAATACCGCTTAAGAAGTAGCTGTTATATATCTTATTTGCGCACTTCTAAGCGGGTTTTTTTAAACAGCTTTTTTTATACCGCATTGTTTTTTACAGTATTGCGTGTGTAATCACGTTCAATGGGTATGGATACTGCTTATTATAACCATTTAAATACTAAAACGAATATATACCATTTTTTTTAAACGTATACTGGACATGCAAACGATTGTTTTTTGCTTTTGTTGATAGTAAATTTTACATCCTCTGATAATCTTGATACATTATTAATATATAAACTAGGAACGAACGCATATAACAAAATTAATATAAAATTAATATTTTGATACGTAAAATCATAAACACTGCACGTTTAAGCCAGTTTATCTCATATAAAAGGCCCTGATTTGTACATTAAGACCGCATTTGTGTTAGAAAGTTATTAACAATCTTCGTTGTATATATAATTGTTGTGTTTACAGACATTTTCCTAGAATTTACCAGACGTTTTTATTTTATTTGTTTTTGTAATATAAACGTTTTTTATATGTTTTGAAGTGCATATGTGGTGTACTACATAACACAGCTATAAGAATTAAACCTAGAACACTGATAGTTCTTATTTTACATAAGTCCATGTTGTACTAGCATATCATTCTGTAGATGTTTTTTATGTATTTTAATATTTTTTTGTAGGTTTAATTTATATTTTAATATAAAATAATATAATTTACACTTATTTCAATATGTCTTATAAAAAATTTACTATTTATACAAATATTTTATATCGATTTGTTGCTTTTTTATATCCCGGAGTCATACCCGGGTCAGGGGCGGATTTACATTTTAGGGGGCCCGGGGCACTTTTTTTTTCTGGGGCCCCCTTTTTTGCATTTCATAATTTTTTTAGTGGTAGACAGTGATCCAATAAAAATTTTTATTTTTGTTTATGCTACCATCTGATTTTATAGTTTAGGCTATATTATGTCAGCAGAAAAAAATTCATGTTTTTTTGCGTATATTAATTATATTTTTTAAATGTAAAAAACATAAAATTGCTAAAAAAGAACATATAGAATCAACAGAATGGTACGTAATACACACCAAAAAATTTAGTTGATAACGCTTTTGGCTGCAAATAACTGTAAAGGTTACTTGGAACTTGGTAAAATTATGTACATTTTTAGACAATTTTCTTTTTATAAACATAATTCCAACACGATTCATTTTCTGCTTTGTCTATACTGAAAAACCTTATATGAAATAATACAAAAAGTGATTTAATGACCTGTTTACTACATAATTCTCATAACTTACCCCACAGTAAAAAGTTAAAAAAAAACGAGGACGCAATTTCTACTATAAAAATACAAAATAAATGCATTGAATTATTAGTTATATAGTTACAAATGCAAACAAAATAACAATTTGCAACATTGTATGAACAACTTGCAACGAACAAATTTTTATCATATATTTTTAAAGATTATTTACAAAGATAAAGCATTTTTAAAAGCACAATTACAACTGTCATAAAAAAATATGTTTTTTTATTTATGCGCAAAACACAGTTAAATAGACGCAAAAAACGTATTATTTATCTAATTTATGTTTCGCTAACTGCAAAGAGGTAAACATGGAATATATAATTATAGTGTGCAGTCGTGCACGAATAAACCGTAACCAGGTCGCTTCTAAAACATCTAAACATTAAACATACCCTATTTTTTACAGTAGTGAGTAACCAACAAAATCTTATCCATGCTGTTTTTTTTTAAAAAACAGTAAACATTTATTTTTTTTAATTTTTTTTTTGTTCGTCGTAATTGTGGATGATGTAAAAGTATGTGTTGAAAAAATATTGTCTAGATAAGTTATGCATTTTTTTTTAATTTCTATATTTTACATTGATTATAATTAAATATACATTTTTTACCTACAACCACAAAAAAAAACGGTTCATTATAAAATATTGCATATTGATTAAAAAATTTTGCAAAATTTGCTTTTATAAGTACATAAAAAAACACTAAATAAATTTAGATGCTGTTTATTAAAATCTTTTTCTGTATGAAAATTACAATTTATTGTACTTGCATAAACT